>JAVSML010015258.1:0-17126 GCA_038503035.1 Crocodylus rhombifer
AGCCAGATGGACTGTGCCAGGATAGGGACCTTTGGACCATTTGCAAAGCAAAGGCCTTCTCTGCACAGTGAACTTACCATGCCCTCCTGCCATGCCCATACCTCCACTGCATTGCCCTTTGGGGCCCTCCTCCAAAACAGGAGCAGCAAAGCCACATCCATATAGCATGTCCCAGACACCAGTAACCACCCTCACCCAGCACCCCACACAGCTCTGTCAGGAGATGGCCCCACTGCACCCCAGAGGATGCAGTCTGCCATTGGCAGCTGAGGATGCTGGAGGGCACATCAGCCAGGCAGACACACCTCCCAGGTTCCCTTGTTTTCCAGCCATGGCTGCATGGGATAAAATGACCTGCAGGGAATTCTAGGAGGGCAAGTCTCTAGGAAAGAACCTTTTTCCACAGCCATGTCAGAAATAGTCATGAAGCTGTTTTCTTTTCTCAAGTTGTCCCCGTTCCCCAGAGCTCAGCTGGGGCATCAACAACAGCACCAGGCTGGTTTTGTAACTTCACATTTTCTTGCCCACTTGGGTCAACAAACACAGGGAACAGCTTGTATTAGTTGGCAGTTAGCTCAGAGACTGGCAAACATAGACCAAGAAACAGCACTGGCCACCAGGTGTTATTTTACTCTCCCCAAACAGCAATACTATCAGGACAGACGTCACCATAGTGTTCCCAACCTCATTAATATCCTTGCACTTTTTCAGGGCCAATCAGACCATTTCCCACCGTCTACTCCAATTTGGGACCTGAGAGCTTTCTTAACACCAGGACTTTCACAGAACCCTTGCTGCAGGGGACCAGATTGGGCCAACTCCCTGGGAGCAGCAACATGGTAATGGTTGGACTGCTAAAATCAAAGTCTCAAAACAGGCCCTGTAAATACCTGCTATGTGCGCGCCGGGCAGCCTGTTCTTCCTCAGTCTGTGAGAGAGAGCAGATAGGATCATCATTCATAACACCTCAATAGCAGAGACTCTATTTGCAGATAAAGGAAAGGTCTATCATATCCTACAGCTACTCCTGGGCCACACCACTGCCAGCACATTGAAGCGCTTCATTGAGCCCCAGTGAGCAGGGCAGGCGGGCTCAACTCTGCTCTTCCTCACATCTCAGATATTCATGGTCTCTCTCACACAGGAGGGTGGAGGCATGCCTAATGAAAGACCTTTGTGCACTCAGGAGGGCTGCCTTCAGCCCCAATTGCTAACCCTTGCTGCCTGACCCCAGTATTGAAGCCAGTTGCTGGAATGACTGTTTACACACTGCAATCACTAACAGGTCATGTATCCACATCCAAACTAGGCAAGTCAACAACTGCCAGCCATACCCCTGTAGCAGCACAGATTCCAGAGAAATTCAGTCTGTGCTCATGTTGTAAGAGCTCGTATTCTTTTTCACAGTCAGCTCCAGGGCCCTGACAAGTGGACTCCAATTTCATTAGGGCTGGAAGGAACCTCAGAAGATCATCGAATCCAGCCCCTTTCCCCAGGGGCAGGAAGTCAGCTGGGGTCATAGGATCCCACCAAGAAAAACATCCAGGTTTCTCTTGAAGGCGCTCAAAGTAGGTGCTTGAACCACCTCTGGCGGCAGTCTATTCTAGACCTTGGGGGCTCAGACACTAAAGAAATTCTTCCTTAAGTCCAGCCTGAAACAGTCTTGCAGGAGTTTATAACCATGCAACCTTGTCATCCCTTGGGGCGCTCTGGTGAACAAACATTCCCCCAGGTCCTGGTGAACACCCCTGATAAACTTATAGGTGGCCATCAGGTTGCCTATGAGCCTGTACTTTTCCAGGCTGAAAAGTCCCATGGCTCTCAGCCTCTCGTCATAAAGTCTGTTTTCCTGACCTCTGATCATGCGCATGGCTCTCCTCTGAACTCTCTCAAGCTTCTCCACATCCTTTTTGAATAGTGGAGCCCAAAACTGGACACAGTACTCCAGCTGCTGCCTCGCCAAGGCCAAGTACAACGGGAGGATGACGTCCTGGGATTTGCTTGAGAAGTATCTATGAATGTAAGCCAGCGTTTTGCTTGCTTTACTAGCAACAGCATCACACCGAAGGCTCATATTCATCTTGTGATCAATCATGACCCCCAAGTCGTTCTCATCCGTAGTGCTAGTCAGTGTAGCACTGCCAAGCCTATAGACATGCTACAGGTTTCTCCTCTCAAGGTGGAGAACCCTGCATTTTTCGGTGTCAAACACCATCAGGTTCTCGTCCACCCTTTCACTGAGCCTGTCAAGGTCTGCCTGGATCACCCTCCTGTCCTCAGGTGTAGATGCTTTACCCCAAAGTTGGTATCATCGGCGAACTTGACCAGTCCGCTCCTGACACCAGTGTCCACATCATTAATGAAGAGGTTGAACAAAATAGGTCCAAGGACAGAGCCTTGAGGGACCCCACTGATCACAGGGCACCACAATGATTGACTTACATCAACCACCAACCTCTGGGTCCAACCACGGAGCCAATTCCCCAGTGGATCATGGTGGACCCAAAGCCACAGTTGGCCAGTTTTGCCAAAAGGTGATCATGGGATACCAGATCAAAGGGTTTTTTAAAGTCGAGATATATAACATCAATCTCTTTCCCCCTGTCCAGGTGATAGGTCACCCGGTCATAAAAGGAAATCAGATTGGTCAAGCACAACCTACCCGCAACAAACCCGTGCTGGCTGTCCCTCAGGGTGTTGCCATCGGCCAGTCCACTGAAGATGGCCTCCTTGATGATTTTTTCTAAGACCTTCCCCAGGATAGAGGTCAGGCTAATGGGCCTGTAATTTGCTGGATCCACTTCCCTCCCCTTCTTGAAGATAGGCACCACACTGGCCTTCTTCCAATAATCGAGCACTTCACCAGAGCACCGGGAGTTCTCGAAGATCCACGCCAGAGGCTGAGCTATGATGCTACGAGTACTCTGGGGTGTAAATTGTCCAGGCTGGCTGACTTGAAGGTGTCCAGCCTCTCAAGCTGTTTCTTCACAAGGTCAGCATTGATGGAGGGCAAGGAACCACCCTTGCTTATGTGTCTCTGTCTCGTAATGGGCAGGGGCATCCCATGGGACTTGTGAAAGACTGACGCAAAATATCCATCTTTGAAAGTACCCATTTGCTATGGGTGGGGGGATTATTTTCTTTTTTGTTTGGTTGGTTGGTCTGGGGTTTTGTTGTTATTGTTAGTGTTGTGTATTTAGTTAAATTTTGCTCAAAATCAGAGCCCCTCCATGACTCCCTTAGTAGGCTGCACAAAATGGAAGCATTTAGTTTCAACCAGCTTTTCGACGTTTCGACAGAACTGTGTTTTGTTTTGACTTGTTTTGAGTCCAAATGGCTGTTCCATTTCATTCCATCAAATTGTTTTGCCATTTCAACCCTGTTTCAACATTTTGCCCATAGGCTATAATGGGGAAAGTCAAAACAGGCTATAACTTTGTCATCCCTGTCCAGATTTGGATGAAACGTATAGAAAGGGTAGCCCCTTCTGCAGACATGATGCATGCCAAATCTCAGGAAGATAGGTGTAGGGGGTGTGGAGAACCTGCACCCCAAAATCTTCAGAGCAAATCACATGTCACGTATATGTGTTAAGCCACAGTGGGGTCAAAACTGCAGGGGTGGTAGCCCCTGATGAGGCCACAAAGCCTGCCAAGTTTCAAGGTGATAGGTGCAGGAGTTTGCAGGGAACTGCACCTCAAGCTGCCGACAGGCAGAACTCCTGATACAGTTTCATAGTTAGTAGGGTCGGAAGGGACCTGAGCAGATCATCAAGCCCGACCCCCTGCCATGGCAGGAAAGAGTACTGGGGTCAAACAACCCTGGAGAGGTGTTCATCTAACCTCCTCTTAAATACCCCCAGGGTAGGAGCCAGCACCACTTCTCTTGGAAGCTGGTTCCAGACCCTAGCCACCCTGACAGTGAAGTAGCGCCTCCTTATGTCTAGCCTGAATCTACCCTCTGCCAGCTTGTGACCATTATTGCTGGTCACTCATGGTAGTGCTCGGGGGAACAGGGACTCCCCCAATGCCTGCTGGTCTCCTCTGACTAGTTTGTAACAGGCCACTAGAGATCCCCCTCAGCCTTCTCTTGTGGAGGCTGAATAGGTTCAGGTCCCTGAGCCTCTCCTCTTAGGGCCTGCCCTGCTGCCCCTTGACCATGCGAGTGGCCCTCCTCTGGACCCTCTCCACGCTGTCCACTTTCCTCTTGAAGTGCGGCCCCCAGAACTGGACGCAGTACTCCAGCTGCGGCCTGACCAGTGCCGCATAGAGGGGGAGGATCACCTCCTTGGACCTGCTTGAGATGCATCTGTGGACGCATGACAAGGTGTGGTTGGCCTTCCTGACTGCATCCCCACACTGCCGGCCTATGTTCATCTTGGCATCAACAGTGATTCCAAGATCCAGTTTCCCCCAAACCCCTCTACTTATCTCCTTGAAACTTGGCAGGCTTTGTGGCCTCAGCAGGGGCTAGCATTCCTGTAGTTTTGACCCTGCTGTGGCTTAACACACACACGACACAAGTTTGGCTCTCAAGATTTTGGGGTGCAGTTTCTCCGAACCCCCTGCACCTATCTTCTTAAACCTTGGCACGCTTTATGCCCCCAGAAGGGGCTACCATTTCTGCAAGTCTGATCCGAATCTGGCCAGAAGTAACAAAGTTATAGGCTGCATTGACCTTCCCCATTATATCCTATGGGTGAAAAGTCAAAACAGCGTTGAAACAGTGAAATGTTTTGACTTGTCTCATTTCGTTTTGAGGCTGTTTTGATCATATCTGGTTCATTTCAATTTTGCTGTTTTGACCTCAAAACATCATCAAAAAAAAAAACTGGTGGCAAAATTTCACACAGCCCTGTCGTCCCTTAGCACCTTCTACCTCATTTGCAGTGGTGTTGCAACAGGAGGATGGGTCTGTATTTCCAGATGAATTTTTTTTGTCTTCATTCCAACCATCACAACCTCCTCCAGAGTCAGCATCTTGGAAATATCTGTTCTCTCTGTCCTGCAAGCAAGCCACAATAGAACTCACTACTCAATGATCTTGTTTCTGCACAGTGAGGAGGTAAATCTGATGAAGGCCCGTGGTGCTGGGAACAGTGAAATATTTGGATCTTAAAGATTTGCACCTGGTGAATCCTATAGCACAGCAGCAGGTGGGAAGGAGGCAGTGACCACCCAATGAAGATTTGAGTTATGAACTCATGTTTTTCAAGGTAACTTGCCCTAACGTGCGAGTCCCATGCTCCCTCAAATTGAGGTGTGAGGAGGAAAGCCAGTAGGCAGATGAAACAGGAGGAAGAAGCCATCAGATCCACCCCTTGCAAAATGAAAAAAAAAAATTATAGGATGTCAGAACCCAGAGATGCAGGTGTTGAGCTAGGCATGCCCCAGGAGACAAGTTCCTTTCTGAACTTTCACAAATTATCCAACCTCAAAGCCAGGTTCAGTACAACAGGACCAAGGTTAGGTAAAACAATTTTGTACAACAACAGAGCTCAGGTCTAAGAAGCTAGGACAAGGAAACCGCTGGTATGATTTCCTCCTCATTGTTCTCATCTTTCTCTCTACTAGGTAAAAAAGAGAACCCAATATCCCCTACTTACAGGCTGTTCTTCCATTTCCAGTGAAAGCCTCAGAGAAAAAACACCAACTTGCAAAACTGATCTTCAAACACAAGATGATGCAGGAGGAGATTTTCAAAGCAGCAGCAGCAGGAACAACTCTGAAAGACAAGAACAGACGTTATACACCACCTGGGCACATGTATGCTAAGAATTCTGCATTGTGGACCAGCTGACGCACAAGAGATGGAAGCTTGTCGGTAGCCTGTACAGTACAGCAGGTGCAGAGCATCCTCTAGTAGTCCTGAGCCACACTGCAGCCCATTGCTGCCACTCCAGCAGTCCAGCTGAGTGAACTATTTTATCTGGACAAGACACATGCATGAGAAGCTTGTGCAGGCTGAGAAGTCATACAAGATGTAGATATTTGGTTACTCAGAGTTTAAGTCAGTCTAAAGTCAAAGCTGAACCCAACACCCAGGCTGAAATCCATTCATAGGCTACAGTGAAACCCTCAAACTAGAACAAATCAGGCTTATGGCTGATTAAGCTCCCGAACCAGAGTCAACTCCTCAGACCTGGAATCTCCATTTTGGCCAATCAACTCTCTCCACCAGGCCCTCTGCTTATAGCCGGCAACAAACCCAGTACCAAGAGAGGCTGCAATCAGCTCCGCCAGCATCTTGCCTCTCAGAGGTCAAGTCTTGTAAGATAAGGACAATAAACAGGAGCAGCAGACAACTGCCTGGCAGTGTGGGGCCTCCAGCTACGTTCTACAATCCTCATTCTTCTTGGGACACGTTACGGCAGTGGTCGCCAACCAGTGGATCCCAATCGACTGGTTGATTCCGGAGCCTCTGACAGTCAGTCAATCTCAGTCTGTGGGGGCTGAGCACGTGCACACTCAGCCCCCCTGAGACTGTGATCAGAGGTTCTGTCAGAGGTTCCAGGATTGGGAGCAGCGGGCCATACATGCGGAGTAGCCAGGACACAGTCTGGGAGCAGCGGCAGGATCTACATGGGTGGGCTGAGTTGTGCCCCTGCCACCAGGGCTGGGTCGGGTAAGTGGGGTGATCCCCCTCCACGCCCTGCAGTGAGGGCGAGGGTGGAGCAGAGGCAGGGGTGAGTGGGGCCCCAGCTGGGCTGGGCCGGGGGAGGAACCCAGGAGGCTGGTCCAGGCGCACAGGGGGTGAGGAGGTCCCACTACTGCACACACCCTGGCAAACACGCGCCCTCCCGAGCTGTGCACGGGGCAGAGGTGGCTGCTGCTGCACACTGAGCTTTGTACCCCAAGTCCCATGCACAGATCAGGGGGGCATGTGCCACCCAGGCCTCTGCCAGGGTGCATGCATCGACAAGAGCCCCCCCTCCATGCGCATGGACAAGCCCATGCTCCAATCCTCCCCTGGCCCACCCAGCCCAGGCCCCACTTACCCAATGGCAGGGAGTGCAGGGGCATAGGCAGCAGGGCCACAAGGCAGCCTGGCTGCAGGCTTCAGGCAGCTGCAACAGGAGTGGGGAGGGGCGCGTGTCCAGCGGTGAGGGGGGAATGGAAGAGGGGCCAGTGCTGCCCAGCCGGGCCAGGCGCAGGACAGAGCCACAAGAGACTCGGCCAGGAGGTGCAGGGAGGGGGGCAAGCAGCATGGGATGGCATGGGGGGGCCTGCCTCCAGATTTGCACGCAGCGCATGGCTTGGCTCTTCAGCTGTGTGGTAACACTGGGAGGGAGCAGGGGGGGAAGAGGGGCTATGGCAAATTTTTGGGTGCCTGCAGCCCTCCCCGTAGCCCCGCACTGCCTCCATGTACCACCCTGGCCCCAGCCTGCCCCACCCTGCCCCAGTATCCCCCTCCCCGGCAGAGCCACTCGCACCTCTGGGGAATAAACAGGAGGAACTTGCCCTTCTGCTAAACGCAAGTAACTATGATGTCATAGGGATAATGGAGACCTGATGGGACTCCACCCATGACCGGATCACAGGTATAGATGGCTATACCCTGTACAGGAGGGATTGAGTGGACAAAATGCATGGGGGTATAGCTCTCTATGTCAAGGAAGACTACGCATCCCTGCAAGCCGACATGGGCGCCCAGGGTGGACTGGAGACCCTCTGGGTTAAAAATCCGTGGGGAACACGGCACAGGGGACACAACAGTGGAAGTCTACTACAAACCTCCTAGCCAGGATCAAGACCATGACTGGGAGTTTGCCAGGGAATTGGCTCAGGCCACGCACTTGCGATGTATGGTTGTCATGGGAGACTTTAAACTACCCAGACATCTCGTGGGAGGAGCGCTCAGCCAAATCTGAGCTGTTGCAAAGCTTTCTCTTGTGCATGGATGACCTCTGACGCAGGAGGTCTACGGGCCAACGAAAGGTAAAGCGCTGCTCAACCTGGTACTGGCAACCAGGAACAAGCTAATCAGTGACCTAATGATCGAAGGGAAGCTGGCTGACAGTGACCACAAGCTGATCACCTTCACCATCCACTGTAAAGCTGGCAAGTCAGTCAGCAATACAGAAGTCCTCGACTTCAGGAAAGCTGACTTTGACAAGCTCAAGAGACTAGTCAGTGAGGCCCTAAAGGGCCACAACCCAAAGGGGAGGGGAGTTCAGGATGAGTGGTTGCTCCTCAGGGGAGCGAACCTGGATGCACAAGTAAAGTCTATTCCGTCGCGGAGAAAAGGCAGCAAAAGGCCACAGCAGCCCCCTTGGCTCTCCAAGGAACTAGCAGACCTCCTGTGTCTTAAAAGGAAGACCAGAAAGGATGGAAGACTGGATCCACCACCAAGGAGGAATACTCTGCATTGGTCCGGATCTGCAGAGAGCAAACCAGGAAAGCCAAGGTTGTGATCAAACTCCAGCTAGCTACAAGTATCAAAGACAATTGAAAGTCCTTTCTCAGATATGTGGGGAGCCGGAGGAAAAGCAAGGGCAACATTGGACCCCTGCTAAACCAGATGGGACAACTACAACCGATGCTCAGGAAAAAGGAAACTTGCTAAATGGGCATTTCACATAAGTTTTTCACCGGTCCCATGGGACACCCCTGCCCACTGCAGGACAGGGAGGCCCGGGTGAGGGAGATTCTTTACCCTCCATCAAAGCTGACCTCATGAAGGAACACCTTGACAGGCTGGATATCTTCAAGTCAGCTGGCCCTAATAGTTTACACTTCAGGGTACTCAAGGAGCTGGCAAGCATCATAGCTCAGCTTCTGGCACGGATCTTCGGGGACTCTTGGTGCTCTGGTGTAGTGCCCGAAGACTGGAAGAAGGCCAATGTGGTGCCTATCTTCAAGAAGGGGAGGGAAGTCGACCCAGCAAACTACAGGCCCATCAGCCTGACCTCTATCCTGGGGAAGGTCTTGGAAAAAATTATCAAGGAGGCCATCCTTAACAGACTAGCTGACGGCAATATCCTGAGAGATACCCAGCATGGGTTTGTTGCGGGTAGGTCTTGCTTGACCAATCTCATTTCCTTTTGCGACCAGGTGATCTATCACCTGGACAAGGGGGAAGAGATTGATGTCATATATCTTGACTTCAAAAAAGTCTTCGATCTGGTATCCCATGATCACCTCTTGGCAAAACTGACTAACTGTGGCCTTGACCTCACCACGATTCACTGGCTGGGAAATTGGCTCCACGGTAGGACCCAGAGGGTGGTGGTTGACGGAAGTCAATTGTCGTGGTACCCTGTGACCAGTGGGGTCCCCCAAGGCTCTGTCCTAGGGCCTATACTTTTTAACATCTTTGTCAATGATGTAGACATTGGTGTCAGAAATGGACTGGCCAAGTTCACCAATGACACCAAACTCTGGGGTAAAGCATCCACACCTGAGGACAGGAGGGTGATCCAGGAAGACCTTGACAGGCTCATGAAATGGGCAGATGAGAACCTGATGGCATTTAACACCAAAAAATGCAAGGTTCTCCACCTTGGGAGGAAAAACCCGCAGAGTGCTTATAGGCTTAGCGAGTGCTACGCTGGCTAGCACTTCAGATGAAAGGGACTTGGGGGTCATGACTGACCACAAGATCAACATGGCCCTTCCATGTGATGCTGCGGCTAGTAAAGCTAGCAAGACGGTGGCTTGCATCCATACATGCTTCTCAAGCAAATCCCAGGACGTCATCCTCCCGTTATACTCGGCCTTGGTGAGGCAGCAGCTGGAGTACTGTGTCCAGTTTTGGGCTCCACAATTCAAAAAGGATGTGGAGAAGCTTGAGAGGGTGCAGAGGAGAACCATGCGCATGATCAGAAGTCAGGAAAACAGACCTTACGATGAGAGGCTGAGAACAATGGGACTCTTCAGCCCAAAAAAGCGCAGGACAGGGATGATCTGGTGGCCACCTATAAGTTTATTGGTGTGTTCACCAGGATCTGGGGGAATGACTAGTCACCAGAGCGCCCCAAGGGATGACAAGATCAAATGGTCATAAACTGCGACTAATTCAGGGTGGACATAAGGAAGAACTTCTTTACTATCCGAGCCCCTGAGGTTTGGAATAGACTGCTGCTGGAGGCGGTTCAAGCACCCACTTTGAACACCTTCAAGACATGCTTGGATGCTTATCTTGCTGCAATGCTATGATCCCTGCTGACTTCCTGCCCCTGGGGCAGGGGACTGGACTCGATGATCCTCCGGGGTCCCTTCCAGCCCAAATGTCTATGAAATTCTGCACCCGCCCCAGCTGGGCAGCACCAACCCCTGCTCCATTCCTCCCCTCACTGCTATGGGGGGCACAGATCAAGTTCCCAGCATTGAGGAGAGCGGGGCATAGACCGGAGCAGGTGCTGGGGTGAGTGGGGGGGCACAAGCAGAGGTCCAGGGAGTACATGTGGCAGCACAGGGTAGATCTTCAGTTGCTTTTTATTTAAAAAAGTGATCTCCTACTGCAAAAAAGCTGAAGACCACTGCCTTAAGACTACAAACCTTTTTGGACTGTCCCTCACCTGTACAGCTGTGACTTGCCACTAGAGGGTTGGCAAGCCAGGGCCTGACCAGGAGCTACAGCCATAAGTTGCCACTAGAGGGCAGGTGAGCCAGAACAGACTTCTATCAGTGCTCTAGGTCAGGGGTTCTCAACCTTTTTTGTACCAGGACCCATTTGTAATCATTGATGGCCAGTCCCGACCCAGTGCCCCTCACTTTCAACTCACTGCTGCCCACCCTTCAGTGTATGGAGCACGGGGTAGGTGTGGGGTAGGGGGTGCCCCAAGACTGGAACTCTGCCAGCCTGCAAGGGAAAAGCCAGTTTCCCGTTTTTCTCCTTTAAAGGAAAATCCATTTTTAAAGTTTGCTTACAACCCTTTCGTATATTTCATATAAAAGTGGGTCGCAACCCATGGGTTGAGAAACACTGCTCTGGGTGGGATTGTACAAGATGTGATGGGCAAGAACATGAAGCTGGAAGATGGAGAGTTAATGGGAGGGGGCGAGTAATGAAATGGGAGGCGGAAAAGAAATGGGGGCAGAGGAGGTATGGTAAAATGAAGGAAGTCAGCCACTGAAAGATAAACTAAGCAGCAAAAGAAAGAAAGAGGGAGAAAGAAAGAGAGAAGTGTTTAAAAAGAAAGAGAGGAAGAAAATAAAGGAGAAGGTCTCATATTTTAATAAACTGGGATGTGGGATTGGGGAGAGTGGAGTGCTGGCCCTACTTCCTGGGGTAGCTGCTGAAAGGTCAGAGCAGTGACGAAAGCCACTTTTGGAGGAACTACAGCCCCTACACCCTGGTAAGAAGGCCCCAGCTCATGGGGACCTGATCTGGCCCTTTACGTTGTTTTTCTCCCCCTGCCCCCTCCTCGCTGAACCCAACCCCTAGATCCCTCCATGTCCTGCAATCTGGCATGTGCTCTATAGCTCGACTGCAAGATGTTGCACCCCTGGAGACAGAAAGGTCACACTGCGGATGGGAGGGGGAGTTGCCTTGGTGTCAGAACCATCCCCTGGGCAGTAGGGTTCAGGGGGTAGAAAGTTTGTTCACACACAACAGGAGGATTGGGGATGGGACAATGCACCCTGGGATGCTGGAGGGCTGCTGCCTGGGAGGTTCATCTGTGGGGAGTGGACACATATTAATAGTACCTGAACTGTGTAACACAGATCTGAGATAAACCTGCCCTGGAGTGGCTTAACTAAGCCATTTGAAGTGTGCTTAAAACTAGTTTCAGATATTTGTGTGAACAATCCAGGGCTTCACAGAGCTCGAGGAGAAACCTAAAACTAATGTGTAACAAGGCCCTTAGTCTTTTGTAAGGAAGACATTTGACTCAATATTACACCACTTCCTAAATAAAAGTATCCTTCTTCAGCTTTTCATTTGTGCTTTGTCCAATTTTCGATCTTCTTTCCCCATCCCCCACTTTAATTTCTACTACACACTGCTGCAAAGAGTACAGTACTCCTGTTTGTCTGGAATAAGCTGGGTGCATGTTTAACAACATTTCATTTTATCCCATCCCTTTTGTCTGCTAAAAGCCAAATCCTGCAAACACCAACACACATTAATCACCTAACTCTCAGTATTTGACTAAACCTCTTTAAGGAGTACGAGGAGGGGATTATGAAATGCTACAGGCGGTTATCCTTCAAAGACTCAACAAGCTCTTTGGATGCCCATTTCTACAGATACAGCTTTCAAAACACATGCAAGGCAGTCATTAGGTTTTTGATAAGTCTGGGTAAATCAACATCTGAACCTCCCCAGTAAAATAGATACAAACAAACACAAACACAGAGCTGTTTTTCTTCTCCACAGTTACGATCAAACAAGACCGCTTGCTTCAGTTTTAATGAGAAACGATGGCACAGCTTTCCAGTCCTCCTCTAAAAGCAGAGCCTCAAATGACATGGTGTTTATTACAAGCTACACAGGGAGGAAGCATCAGACTCACTTATTAAAATATTGATCTCTGAGACAAGGTGCTTTATAATGCAAGTTAACATTGCTGAAAGTATTGCCAATTTATAAAATGCCCAATGCATACATCTGAATTACTATTTTTTTCCACATAATTTCTTGCTTGCTAGTCTTGCCTCCTTTAACCTGTCCAAGTTAAATAGCTGCCAACACAAAATCTTTTCTGTTGAAATATATGCAAGTTTTGCCACAGTCTAAGCCTTTAGTACCTTATGTACCCCCTTGCTGATCAACACAGCAAAAGCGAAACCACAAGTCCCACCGTGTCACTTCTGGTTTCGCTGCCACGAGCCGAGTCCCATTTTTTCCATCACCTCCCTCCCTATGTCCCAGCACACGGACGCTGGGGAGTGAAATCCCTGGCGCACCAGACACGGCGGGAGGGGCAGTGGCCGGAACTTCTGGCCTGAGCAGGCAAAGACCAAAAACACAGCACCCGTGTACCCCCAGCCCGTGTCTCGCATGCCCCCGGGGTGTGCATACCATGGGTTGAAAACACTCTATCTAAGCCAACAATTCTCTACCAGGGTGCTGTGGGATCCTGGGGTGCCTCAAGATCCTTTCAAGGGTGCTACTGAGCATCATGCAATGTTACTGCTGTTAGATGTACAAACATGATTCCTATGATAAACCCAGAGAGTTCAGATAGGAATATGTAGCATTAAAAGCATTCAGCCCTACTGTGCTCCAAGTTCTTTGCAACAGAAGAGTTGTTCTATTATTTTTTTGTAATAAAAAAAACAAGTGAAAACTAAGAGCTGGCAATTTCCGAGGGGTGTCTTGTGTCTACCCAGCAGCAGTGCCTCAAATTTATGTAACCCTGGCAGTACTCCAAGATGTACTCCCTCTCCCATTCAGAGCAGGTGCACAAGCACTGTTGGAGGTGTAGGGACCCTCCTTCCCCTACAGAGCAGAGCCAGATTACCAATGGGGACTTAACCATATACCTTTTAATGAGAAAAACAGTAGTGGGAACATAACATGTATAAACCAGGGGGTATAGGGGACACTACAACACCCCAAGGGGGCAGGATTCAATAAAGGCTAGACATTTACAATCATAGACAGTCATCCAGTTGACAAAAGACAGGTTTAACAAAATATATAACACAAACAGCACAACAAACAATACTGGCTGGTGAAATATAAAATGTACAAAATACAAAATGTCAAATAACAAGAAACATAGGGCCTAGGTACCTGGAGCGGGGAAAGAGGGAAAGACAATGACTCCCTTGTACTGCAGCAAGAATTTCTCCCTGTCACTTCACTCACCCCAATTCAACGCAGCTAGAGCTTGAACTCAGATCTCCAAAGTGGAGAAACTCTGCCACACAGACACCAGTGCTAGGACTGCTCCAGGCTGCTAGGGGTTTTCACCTTCCAGGAGCCTGGGCTTCACATCGAGCTGCCTGGCCTCTTGCTGAAGGAGCTGGAAGCAGAGTTGGGAACCTTGCAGGTCGCTGTTCAGCTTCTTGCTGGAGCTGGGGAACCTCTCCTGCTGGCTGCAGCCTCTCGTACGGGATCCTGGATCCCAGAGGGGAGCCTCTCCTGCCGACCACACGTCATGCTGCTGAGGGTCCAACTGCTGCCTGCAGGTCCCACTACTTCAGGTGCTTCTGGGATAATTGCTCCCACCCCACCGGCCCAGCTCTTTGAAACACCTTCCTCCTGGTCCCTCACTGCCCCTTTTATCCCCCTCCAGGTGACCCTGGGACCAATCAGGGAACATGGAAGGCATGTCTCTGGGGCCTGATTAGTGAGGAAAGGAAATCCCAAGCCCTCCAATCATCTTTTACACTTTCAAAACCCCTGGGCCAAATCATTAAAAGGTAGCCCGCCACATTTAAAAGGGTTGAGAACCACTGCTCTAAGCTGTGTCAGGGTAGAAGCACCGTGTCTAGCTGCTAAATGCACAGTCAGCTGCTTATAAGGGCTGAAACCCGTGTTTTAACTGAACAACAGTCGCAGGCAGGCCAAGCCATTTCATGCTGCTCTCCCTCTAACCCAATGCTCACCGTTGCACGCAACCTTCTTCCCATTACAGCTTGCTTCCCCACCACTCCCCTGCACATTTGTTTCCAGTCTCTATCCTCCTCGCACACAGCACCACAACTTACCCTGCTCCACACACGTTGCCAGGCCAGACTGATGTGCGAGCTACTTCCCCGAGCAGGGCTCTGAAGAGACAGACACCATGTTCCTAAGGCTGAATCCTCTAGACAGGCTTCACAGAAGTGTTTTAAGGAGCTGCTTTTTTAACTTGCGCTTTCTATCTGCCTGGCAGTGAAGGAAGTGGGCAGCTTTGCTAGAATTACCTTCTCAGCCCACTAGGAGGGGCAGCTGCTCTTAGCTGGAAAGAAAAACACTGGCATTTGTTTTTCCACTTACAGTGAATACTTTCTTTTACAGTGCGTTTTAGGTGCTGTATTTTTCAGCACCGGACATATGAATGTAGTTGTGGAATACAAAAGTCAACAAGGACAAGGGCAAAGTCTTGCATTTGAGATGGCATAATTTAAGGCCCAAATACAGACTGAGAAGAGACTGGCAAGGTTGCAGTATTGTGGAAAAGGACCTGGGGGCAGGGAGGAAAGGGTTCAGTGGATCCTAAACTGAATATGAGCCCAACAGTGTGCTCTTGTTGCAAAAAGCCAACACCTTCCTTGTATGTATTTAAAGCAGTGTCTCCTTCAAAGTAAGGGAAGTGATTCTTCTACTCTATTGGCATTGGTGAGGCCTCACCTGGATTACTGTGTTCAGCTTCGGGCCCTGCACTTCAAGAAGGACATGGGCAGATCTTAGAAAGAGTCCAGCAGAGAACCACAAAAGTGATTAGAGGTCTGCATGTGCCTGCCTGGGGTATGCAGGCTGCAGATTGTGGCTTTTCCCTGGCTCCGGACCACGCTGTTGCTGCCACAAGATCCCAGCCCAGCTACGGATCAGGTCCTTGTCCTGCCGTGCACGCTGCCAGCAGGGCTGGTGCTAGGAGAGAGGCTGGGGAAGCTATAGCCACCCCAAAATCCCCTGTAGCCCTACATAGCCACCCTTCCACTGCTGCTGCTACCTGCTTCTTCTTTCTTGCAAGTAGTTCTTTTCCATTCTTTGCTCTCTTGTACAACAGCCTGCTGCTGTGAAAAACTAAGACATTAGGATAAGATTTATGTTTTTATGAGAGACATTCAAGAAGCTAAAACCAAACTAAAACTCAGTTTACTCCTCATTTCTACAAAACTTCATACTTGGAATTGGTACAACCACAACAAATTTAAAAAAAAAAAGGATCACACTCATCACAGCCGAAATGGTTTATATGATACTTAACTCACATTTCTACACCATACATTGGCTGTGGAAGCAGAAATGAAGACAATAGTTTGAGAAAGTATACATTTAGAAAGGAGCAGAACAAACCTTGTCCACACCCCAGTCAACAACTCAGGGTATACCATTTCCTTAAAACAGCATCACTGTCACTCAATGAAAGTGAAAGCACAAAGAAGGCTGGTGCTGCCCGAGTGAGGAGAGAAACCAGTTCAGTCAGCAGCGACCCGGAGTGCTGCGAGGATGACAACGGTGTTCCAGGTGCTTGTGCAGGGGATAGAGGGCGATGTAAAACCAATAGACGTGGCGAATTCAGAGGCGGAATTCAACAGCATGAGCATCGACACGTTCATGACAATGGTTGCCACCAAACTCCTGAAGAACCCAGGTACTGAGCAGCAAAGAAAACAATCCTGCCTCCTGCTTTAAGGTTGAGCAGTTTTTGTCTGAAACACTTTAAATATTTTGGTGGAGTCAGTTTGCATTCATTGCATCAGACTCTTGGTTCATTTTTGTTTGTTTGTTTTAAATTAGGCATGCTTATTCAGTTTGGAGACTATCCAGGCAGCTAGAAATATTTTTCTTGTTTGTTTAGCTATTGGAGGCTGGACAGATACTTGGCTGGGGAGATATGATCCCAGCACCCGTTCCTGTCCAGGGCAGGGGGTCGGACCTGATGATCTGTTAGGTCCCTTCTGACCCTAAGTACTATGATACTATGAAATGTTCATAATTCAGCAGGCCAGATACAGAATAGCAGAAAAGCAACAGCTCAGATACATGTTGTGCTAACTTTCTTTGTTTCCTCATCAGGAATCAGTAATTTTACATTGGTGTATGCCAACTTACAACTGGAAAGAGGGAAGAAATTCTTGGATTACCACATCAGAAACAAATGCACCATGGTCATGATCACCCAGCTGCCTGGAGGAAGATAAAATGTTCAACAGCATGTCAGGAACATACTGATTCATATCTACAGAATGACACGCACATGAAACTGGGCTCCTGGGGGCTTCGGGACAGGCAGAGTTCATCTAAAAAGAAACCAGATTTGATTTTGATCATGAATGCCTGAGTAAGTCAGCTGCTGGGATGATTTGTCTCCAGGGCTCTAAAATGTTGCTCTGTACTTCAGCTAAAATTTGTGGAGGCTGCCTCAGTGTCAGATAGCGTCAGCAATGACTGTTTCTGTTTAGTATTATACTGCGCTGCCATGCTACGTAGCAGCCAACACATTAGCTCCCACTGTGCTCAGAATTGTAACCATGCTCCAAGAGGAAAACTGCATGTGTTGTACTTCCTCTCAAATACAA
>JAVSML010015259.1:0-24691 GCA_038503035.1 Crocodylus rhombifer
GAGGGTACAAGCTTTTGTGGACTCAAGTCCATCCTGGCTGACAGAGCCCGGGGGGGGGGGGCAGTTTTAACAGCACAGCAGACCCCTTTTTCTGAAAATTGGAGTGCCATGCACTGAAGATTTCCTGTTCTGTAAATAAAATCTAGGGAATTAAGAGACTAATTCATATATAGTGGCCATTCAGGCTGAGAAAAGACATACCACTTTGTCCAAACATTTGGAAGAATTGGAGCCAAAAGTGAAAGCGGGGGGGAAATCTGTACTTTCATTTCCACATTTATGTTGTTTACAGTACAGCTGCCGCACGGTCCAGGGCATCCAGGAGATTTTCCATTTCATCTCAACTAGGTGTTGAAAAGTAGCGTGTGCATCAGCTTCATTGTGCCCGGGGGATAGCGATATAACTCCTCACGTGATGGTCCAAGAAGCTGAGCCGTGTCCCTGTCAGTGATATACATATGTACATGGGCTATGCAAAGCTAACAAAAGCAAAAGCTATTTTATGAGTGATTTGTCCAAAAATGACTTGTAATGGCTTCATTACAAGCCACTCGGCTGTGTCAATCATCATGCTCAAGTGTAGGATTCCTGGAAACGTATCCAAAGCTTCCCTGAGAACTTGCGGGATTCCCTTTCACGCTGACCAGAAACCAAGGTGCTCTGCAAATGCTTGGAGGGAAATCCTGGGAAAAATCAGGCTTCTGGGATGATTTTCTTGTGCTGCCACTCTTAACTATTTCTGCTTCTGGTAGCAATTGTGATTATGGCTTCTTTCTTCATAGCACTCAGTGGTATCATAGAAAAGAAAGGTCGAAGGGACTTTAGGAGGTCACCTCTAGTCCAACCCCGTGCTCAATGCAGGACCAGCCCTAATTACATCATCCCAGACAAGGCTTTGTCTAGCCAGGTCTTCAAAACCTCCAAGGATGGAAGGTCCACAACCTCTATGCATTGCTGTTCCAATGTTTTATGACCCTCCTAGTAAGAGGTTTTGCCTAATATCCAACCTCAACTTCCCTTGCTGCAGCTTGAGTCCACTGCTCTTTGTACTGTCAACTGCTGCCACTGGGAACAGCCCAGCTCCATCCTCTTTGCAAACCCCCTTCACGGAGTTGAAGGCTGCTATCAAATCCCACCTCGGTCTTGTCCTCTCCAGACTAAGCCCAGTTCCCTCGGCATCTCCTCACAAGTCGTGTTCCCCAGCCCGCAAACCAGTTTTGTTGCCCTCCACTGCACGCTCTCCAATGTGTCCACATCCTTTCAGTAGTGGGGGCCCAAAACTGGACACAAGACTCCAGATGTGGTCTCACCAATGCCAAATAGAGGGGAAGAATCACTTCCCCTACCAAGGCAACCCAGGATGCCATTAGCCTTCTTCACAACAAGGGCACACTGCTGGGTCATATGCTTTGGGGTATGTTGGGAAAACAGGTAAGAAGTTTGGCCATGGGTCCAACACATATAGTTGAGCTTTTGGTCTGGACTTACACCAAACTCCTGGCTAAAAACGAGTATCTAGTCATTTGAGAGAAGCAGTCAGTGGTGGTTGTAGGTAATCCTAATCATAGATTTCATAGACATTAGGGCTGGAAGGGACCTCGGAAGATCATCAAGTCCAGCCCCCCGCACAAAGGGCAAGAAGTCAGCTGGGGTCATAGGATCCCAGCAAGATAAGCATCCAATTTGCTCTTGAAGGTGTTCAATGTAGGTGCTTGAACCACCTCCGCTGGCAGACAGTTCCAGACCTTGGGGGCTCGGCCGGTAAAGAAATTCTTCCGTATGTCCAGCCTGAAATGGTCTTGTTGTAGTTTATGACCGTTCAACCTAGTCATCCCTTGGGGCACTCTGGTGAACAGACGTTCCCCCAGATCCTGGTGGTCACCCCGATAAACTTATAGGTGGCCGTCAGATCACCCCTGAGCCTGAGCTTTTCCAGGCTAAAGAGCCCCATGGCTCTCAGCCTGTCATTGTAAGGTCTGCTTTCCGGACCTCTGATCCTGCGAATGACTCTCCTCTGGACTCTGTCAAGCTTCTCCACATCCTTTTTGAATTGTGGAGCCCAAAACTGGATGCAGGACTCCAGCTGCGGCCTCACCAAGGCCGAGTACAAGGGGAGAATGACGTCCCGGGATTTGCTCGAGAAGCATCTATGGATGCAAGCCAGCGTTTTGGTCGCTTTACTAGCCGCAGCATCGCATTGCAGGCTCATGTTCATCTTGTGGTCAATGATGACCCCAGGTCTCTGTCTTCCGTAGTATTAGCCAGCGTAGCACTGCTGAGACTACAAGGATGCTGCAGATTTTTCCTCCCATGGTGGAGAACCTTGCATTTTTTGGTGTTAAACTCCATCAGGTTCTCATCTGCCCATTGGCTGAGCCTGTGCTGACCCTCTCCAGGTCAGTCTGACTTCTATGTCCACATCATTAATGAAGATGTTGAACAATATGGGTCCAAGGACAGAGCACTGGGGGACCCCACAATGAGTGACTTCCATCCATCACTACCCTCTGGGTCTGATCACAAAGCCAATTTCCCAGCTAGTGGATTGTGGTGGACCCAAGGCCACAATTGGCCAGTTTCACCAAGAGGTGATCATGGGATACAAGATCAAAGGCTTTTTTGAAGTCAAGATACATGACATCAATGTCTTTTCCCTTGTCCAGGTGATAGGTCACCTGGTTGTAGAAGGAAATGAGATTGGTCAAGCAAAACCTACCCGCAACAAACCCGTGCTGGCTATCCCTTAGGATGTTGGCGTTGGCCAGTCCATTAACGATGGCCTCTTTAATAAACTTTTCTAAGATCTTCCCCAGGATAGAAGTCAGGCTAATGGGCCTGTAGTTAGCTGGATCCACTCTCCTCCCTTTCTTGAAGATAGGCACCACACAGTTACATGACTCTGAGCCTTAGCCACACTAACCCAACCAGCCGCATGGGCCTGGCTTTGACCAACTTCATGGTGCACTCATGATTTGCCTGGTTTCCGGTTCTGATGCTGGTGGTAATGCTAGGCATAGCATTGCTATTTGTGCCATTGGCTACAGGAGCCTTAGCCACACTATCCCATGGGTCCATATTGCCCAAGTTAGACCTTTGCCCAACTTAATGATGCACTCATGGTTCTCCTGATTTCAGGTTCTGTTGGCATTTCTATTTTTCCTCCTTTCCAAGGGGAGGTAATATTGAATTCAGCATTGATGGGTGTAACAGGGAGGAATGAGACTGAAATAAGGAAAATAGAAGTACCACTGACTTTGAAAGGCAACAGTATGATCTATAAAGAATAAATGTGAGTGGGCCAAGGGAAATGTCCCTGTCTTTCATATGACAATATTTACATCTCTACATTGCATTTATAGGATGAGGTTTACAAAAACCCCGCAGTCAGGCAAGGACTGATGGTGTTAAAACCAATGGAAAAATCCCTGTTAATTTACCTGGGGGAAAAGTTGATTCATCTCTGAATACCTTGAAATACCCCATATAGTTTGAATGCCTATGGGTCTTTGTCAGCTTTTACTTCCTGTGACTTTGTGTAAGTCGCTGTCCTGAGAATGTGGCTGGATTTCAAATTGAGGAACCTGATCCTGTCTTCATTGATTCATTTCTTTTCATGTTTCTGACTAATTGACTTGGTGCTTTCAGGCTTGTAGATTTTTTTTTTTTTTTTTTGTTCCCAGGGAACAAGAGCCCTTTCAGGCCAGGCTGGAGATAAACAGCCTGTCATGTCAATGCTGAATGCCAGTACTCCCTTCCACCTGCTGCCTTCCTCCTGGTTGGGATCCCGGGCCTGGAGGCAACCCAGTTCTGGATCACCTTCCCTTTCTGCATCATGTATCTCATTGCCCTGGTGGGAAATATCATAGTCTCCTTCATTATAAAGACAGAGCCAAGCTTGCATGAGTCCATGTACCTTTTCCTGGCCATGCTGGCCATAACTGACCTGGTCCTGTCCACTTCCACCATACCCAAAATGATGGGCATCTTCTGGCTGGACTCCAGAGAGATTGGTTTCTATGCCTGCCTCACTCAGATGTTCCTTGTCCATGCCTTCTCGTCGGTGGAGTCGGGGGTCCTGATGGCCATGGCACTGGACCGCTACATTGCTATCTGCGACCCCCTCCGGCACTCTAGCATCCTCTCCATCCCCATGACCATGACAATAGGAAGCCTAGTGCTGACACGTGGGGTCCTCTTGATAAGCCCCTTCTCCATCCTTGCCACCTGGCTTCCCTTGTGTGGGCACTGTGGCAGAAAGCCACCTTGGTTTCTCCCCAAAATCTCTGCTCTGTGACTATGTGATTAGATGGGCCAGCAGAGGATTCACACCTCAGCCTGTCTCTTTAGGTAACCTGAGCTGGCTGCAGTCCTGAGGGAGGGGAACCTGCTCCCTCTGCCTAGGGGACTGGCATCAGTCACCTGGGTGAGGGGCATCTACCTGGTGGGCTGGAATCTGCCTGGTAACAGGCGATGTATTTCAAATTGGTTGGCTGACAGCCAACCAGGGCTGACCTCCACCGGACCAGGTGAATGAGGTCACAGGGGCTATATAGGTTGGGAGGGGGGAAGGAGGCTCTCTCTTCGGCCATGAGGTGAAGCAGCAGCAAAGCAGGGGAGACAGAGGAGCCTTGCCATCGGGACCGAGCTCTCTCTCACCCCACGACTCCAGGGGGGAAACTGGAGAACTCTGAAGGATGCTTGTGAGTAAGCTACTCGAGATCTGGTTAGTTATCTAGCTGGCAGTAACACAGATGCGTGATCAAAAGGCTACCTCCGCCCCACTGTTTGCTCTTTAGGATTTCTAAGATATTGCTCAATCTTGTACCCTAGTTTCCCCTACCCCCTGTAATCAATAAAGCTCTCCTTTTTGACTGGTGTGGGAGACTTATTGAGGGGTGGATCTAAATTATGCCTAAGAGACCCCTTAGGTCTGCGGACTAAGGGAGACTCTACTTTTGCCCCCTGACTTGGGGAAGCGCCCCAAGTGCCTGTACTGGGTCGAGTACCCGTCGGACTATTAGGCCTGTGTTTCCCCGAGGACACAGGGCCGAGACAGTCCCTTTTTGGGGTGGTGGGGGCGAAGTTACCCCCAGACTAGCGAGTGTGCTCCAGGAGAGGGGTTGGCCAAGCATAAGGCGCCCCTAGGAAGGCATTTGGAGCCTGGCAGGGGGTCGGGTGCAGGGACCTGGGCGGTTCAATGCATGAGCACCCCCTAGTGGCCCGCCACAGGCACCGCCTCGTCTCCCACTCGTACTGCGAGCACGTGGCTGTGGTGAAGCTGGTGTGTGGAGATGCCAAAGCCAACGTTGTATATGGCCTACTTGTGGCTTTTGTGGTGGTGGGCTTTGATGTGCTCGTGATCTCTGTGTCCTATGCCATGATCCTACAGACGGTCATGAGGCTCCCATCCACCGAAGCCCATCTCAAAGCCGTCAGCACCTGCGCTTCCCACACCTGCATCCTCCTGGCGTTCTACATCCCCGGCCTCTTCACCTTTTTCACCCACCGATTTGGCCGCCACATCCCGCACCACGTTCACATCATGGTGGCCAATCTCTACCTCCTGGTGCCCCCCATGCTGAACCCTATCGTGTATGGGGTGAGAACCAAGCAGATCCGGGACAGGTTGATCCGTCTGTTCCACCCAAAAGGGGTCTGAGCCAGACTGGCAGGGGGTGTTGGGGGGGGGGGGACAAATGGCATGTTAGTGTCTCTACTTACCAGGGTCATTGTTTCATGGAACTCTTTAAAACTGTCCTTCCCTCCATAAGAACGACCATTTGTTGGGTCAGACCATTGCCCATCTAGCTCAGTGGCAGAGTTTGCATGCTGAAGGGGAGGCCAAATAGGACATATCCAGAGTTTTCCACTCTGTGCCCTGTCCCATTGCAAAGGTTTAGGATATTAGTATTCGGAGGCTGCACCCCTCCCTGTCTTGTATTCAGTACCTGGAACTGGTCTAATTTACTGGACTCCAGAGCCCAGCCCGTTGAACTGGGCCGCCCTCTTAGCCTCCACAACTTCCCATAGCGGTGAGTTTGACACACTGGTGTGAAGAATAAGCTCATCTTGCTAGTATTAAACCTTCTACCCTTTCACACATTTCCCGTTGTTCTAGTAGTTTGATGTTTGTTAGGATGTTTGTGCATGTGTGTGTTCATGTGTGCAGGTGGATTGTGTGTGAATGCATACGTTCAAATGTGTGCGACCCTTTTCAGTACTAATATGTGCACCCTAGTCACTTTGCAGCACAATGATGTATGCATGTAGTCATGTTTTTCAATCTAATTAAACAACCAAAGGAAGCCATGAGACCCCTTGGTATGGGCTGGCTATCAAGCAGGGACCACTCTATATTTAATATTATTAATTGCTTCTAGAGGTCCCAAGCATGCTGGATTCTGTCCAAATATATAAAGGAGTCAGTGCCTGCCTGGACGAAGAAGGACATTTTGCTATTAGTACTTTAAAGCCTTGGTCTGGTGAGACTAGGCCTCTTTCCCAAGTCACTCAAGGGGGCTGTGGCAGAGGCAGGAATTGAATCCTGAAGTAGTGAGTTTGGTTTCCTGAGTCCTGGGTGATTGTCTTAACCAGAAAATCAACCTGCTCCTCCAACTGGTAGCTGTTCCCATCAACATCATCATCATCATCATTGGTACTGTTGTTACAAGGACGATGAGTCCATTCCTGAACCAGGACCTCACTTTATATATCACTGTTTGAATATGGAACAAAAAGAAGGTTTCCTGCTCCATAAACATGGCAATGTTAGGGTTTGAGGCTGATGCCCATTGGGATGCTCCCCAGGCATTTCAGACAGGAGCTAATTCTGTCCCCCTCCTTTCTGTCCAGACCTCTTGATAGAAACCTCTCATATTGAAGCTGGTGACACTGACAGTAGATAATTCCCAGTAATCAATAATCATAGCAATGAGGTAATAGAGATGACACTGTGAACCTCAGTAGAGTCATTCCCGATTTACACCAAAGCAATGAGAACAAATCCAACCCAATAACATTTTGAGACTCATGTATATAGCCATGTCAAAAATCTCTTAGAGTAGCAAGAGGACAGACAGTTAAGACACCTATTTGACACATCTGTTTTAACCCAGGATTTTGGTTCAGTCTATTTTAACATACATAAGCCAAAAAAGTAACTGTAGATCTAAGCTTCCCCAAGTTGGGGAGATACCTGAATCTGAGAACAGCAAGCAGTAACAACTACAGGTATATAGCCATAGAGACACACACACACACACACACACACACACACACACGGAGACAGTAAAATCTACCAAGCAGTCCTTAACTTTAAAAGGGAAGATTACACCAAAAGGAGGAAGCCAGTTAGACAGGAGTTAAAAGTAGGTGAGGAATGGGCAAGCAGCATGGGAACAGCTTAAAATCACCATATTGCACACGCAAAACAAATGCATAGCTCAAATTAAAAAAAGAAAAAGTAAAATGGATCAGAAGCTAAAGCCAGCATAGTTTAATGGCAAAGTTGCAGAGGCAATGAGCAGGGAAAAAGGCTCATTTTGAAAAGCGTAAGTCCAGTCATAATGAGGAAAATAAAAAAAAGATCATAAACACTGGCATATCCAATGTAAGACTGTAAGAAATAAGTTACGAGAAAGTTTGGGGACAAACTTGCTAGAGATACAAAAGCTAGCGCAGCTGACCCAATCTGAAGGTGCAATAGGTAAGGTCAAAGAGGAAATGGATAAAGTAAACAGTAACAAATCAGCAGGGATTGACCAGTAAGTACAAGAGTCAGACAACCGCCACCCACTATATGGACATGGACCAGAGCACTGTCATCTCTCATCGAGAAATAGCCTTTTGTCCTCTACAATATATACAAATATCCTAAACCTTTGTAATGGGACAGGGGAACAGAGTGGAAAACTCTGGATATGCCCTAGTTGGCCTCCCCTTCAGCATGCAAACTCTGCCACTAGATGGGCAATGGTCTGACCCAGCAAATGGTCATTCTTATGCAGGGAAGGTCAGTTTTAAAGAGCTCCATGAAACAATGACCCTGGTAAGTAGGGACACTAACATGCCATTTTTCACCCCCCACCCCCCCGCAGCCTGGCTCAGAACCCTTTTGGGTGGAACAGACGGATCACCCTGTCCCGGATCTGCTTGGTTCTCACCCCATACACGATAGGGTTCAGCATTGGGGGCACCAGGAGGTAGAGATTGGCCACCATGATGTGAACGTGGTGCGGGATGTGGCGGCCAAATCGGTGGGTGAGGAAGGTGAAGAGGGCTGGGACATAGAAAGCCAGGATGGCACAGGTGTGGGAAGTGCAGGTGCTGACGGCTTTGAGACGGCCCTCGGTGGATGGGAGCCTCATGACCGTCCACAAGATCATGGAATAGGACACAGAGATCACGAGCACATCAAAGCCTACCACCACAAAAGCCACAAATAGGCCATACACAAAGTTGGTTCTGACATCCCCACACACCAGCTTTACCACGGCCATGTGCTCACAGTATGAGTGCAAGATGAGGCGGTGCCCACAGAAGGGAAGCCGGCTGGCAAGGATGGAGAAGGGGCTTACCAAGAGGACCCCACGTGTCAGCACTAGGCTTCCTATTGCCATTGTCACCGGGTTGGAGAGGATGCTGGAGTGCCGGAGGGGGTCGCAGATAGCAATGTAGCGGTCCAGTGCCATGGCCATCAGGACCCCCGACTCCACCGACGAGAAGGCATGGACAAAGAACATCTGAGTGAGGCAGGCATAGAAACCAATCTCTCTGGAGTCCAGCCAGAAGATGCCCAGCATTTTGGGTATGGTGGAAGTGGACAGGACCAGGTCAGTCATGGCCAGCATGGCCAGGAAAAGGTACATGGGCTCATGCAAGCTTGGCTCTGTCTTTATAATGAAGGAGACAATGACATTTCCCACCAGGGCAATGAGATACATGATGCAGAAAGGGAAGGCGATCCAGAACTGGGTCGCCTCCAGGCCCGGGATCCCAACCAGGAGGAAGGCAGCAGGGTGGAAGGGAGTACTGGCATTCAGCATTGACATGACAGGCTGTTTATCTCCAGCCTGGGCTGAAAGGACTTTCTTTCCCTGTGAAGAAACATGCCAGAACCTGTAAGCACCAAGTCAATTAGCAGGCAACACGAGAGGAAGTGAATCACTGAAAAGAGAAACAGGTTCCTTTCTTGGAAATACAGCTGTATTCTCAGGACAGTGACTTACACAGAGTCACAGAAACTAAAGGTGACAAAGACCCATTGGCATTCAAACACCGTTAGACATATCAAAGCATTCAGAGATAAATCAACTTTTCACCCAAGTAAATTAAGAGGAGTTTTGCCATTCATTTTAGCAGAAGCAGCCAGGCAAGGGCTGAGGGTTTTTTGCAAACCTCATCCTATCTACATGACGCTAGTATTGTATCATTGTCTTTTGAAAGACATGTCCATTTCCCTTGGCCAGATGAGAGTTATTGCTTATGGAACATTTTATTGACTTTCGAAGTCAGTGGTACTTCTGTTTTCTTCTTTCTTACTTCTGTCTCATTTTACCCCATAATACCCATCCATGTTGCATTAAATCATGCCTCTTCTTGGAGAGGAGGAAAAAGAAATGACAACATAACCTGAAATCAGGAGAACTGTGAGTGCATGATTAAGTTGGTCAAAGGTCTAGCCTGGCCAATGTGGCCCCTTGGGCTAGTGTGGCTAAGGCGCACCAGTTCCTGTAGCTAATGGCACAAACAGCAATGCTATGCCCAGCATTATCTCCAGCCACAGAACCTGAAATCAGACAAACCACGAGTGCACCATGAAGTTGGTCAATGCCAGGCCCATGCAGCCATGTGTGTGTAAGGCTCACAGTGATGTGGCCAGCATGACCTCCAGCCACCATTGTCTCTCCCTCCCAAATGACTAAACACAAATTTACAGCCAGGACTTTGGTGCAAGTCCAGAGCAAAGCTCAACCATATGCATTGGACGAAAGGTCAAACATCTTACCTGTTTTGCCACCACCCTAAAAAGTATATAAGCCAACAGTCATCTGCCCCCACTGAGAACAGTCCAGCTCCATTTTCTTTGCAACCACCTTGTAGCAAGGTGAAGGCTGCTATCAAATCCCCCCCTCAGGCTTGTCTTCTGCAGACTAAAGGAGCCCAGTTTCCTTAGCTTGTCCTTACAAGTTATGTGCTCCAGCCCCCAAATTGTTGTTGCCCCCAAATGGACTCTTTCTTATTTGGCCACATCTTTTCTGTAGCAGGGGGCCCAAAACGAAACACAGGACTCTAGATGTGGGCTTACCAGTGCCGAATAGAGTTGCTCTCAATCTACTGGTAATGCTCCTACCAAAGCAGCTCAGGATGCTTTTAGCCTGTTAGCACACTGTTGGCAAAGAAAATGGAGCTGAACTGTTCTCAGTGGGGGCAGATGACAGAACAAGGAGCAATGGGCTCCAGTTGCTGCAAGGGAAGTTGAGGCTGGATACTAGGAAAATCTCTCTCACAAAGTGCGTGATAAAACACTTAGCACAGGTTCCCCAGAGAGTTGGTGCAATTTCCATCCTCAGAGGTTTTTAAGACCTGGGTAGACTAAGCTTTAGTTGAGATATATATGATATAGTGGGGCTGGTCGTGTTTGAGGAGAGGGCTGGACTAGACATGACCACTGAGGTCCCTTCCAACCCTTATTTTCTATGATTCTAGTATATCGCTGAATGCTATGAAGAACAACACCTCAATCATAACTACCACAATGACCAGAATTTAATAGACAATGCAGGAAAATCAGCCCATAAACCCCCATCACTCGGGATTTCCAACCAAGCATTTACAGAGCATGTTGGTTTGTGGTCAGTTTGCAAGAGAACCCTGCCCGCTCTCAGGGAAGGTTGGGATACATCTCCACATATCCCAGGCTCAGTGACATGTAAAGAAGGAGATGCACATTTTGGTTTCCTGGCCAACAGGCAGATTCTGCTCATAGATCTGAGAATGAAGATAGACACAGCTGAGTGTCTTGTAACGAAACCATTCTTGAGTAAATTACTTGTAAGAGAAGCTTTTGCTCTTGTTAGCTTTGTACAGCCTTTATACACTTTTTATGTCACTGACAGAAGGGTGTGAGGATAGGCAGCTATTCAATTCAGGTTTGGATCCAGCCGCTTTGGATGCCAGGGATCTGATCAAGAGCTCCAGATCAGTTTCATGCTTCGATTCGGCCGAAGCAGCTCCGAAGCTTCGGAGCTGCTTCAGAGATCCGGCCATAGGGTATAATGTGGAATCAATGAAATATCTATAACTTTGTTGTTTTTTTGTCTGATTTGGATGGACCATATAGGGGTGGTAGTCCCTGTTTCAAGGCTGAAGCCTGCCAAGTTTCAAGAAGATAGGTGCAGGGGTTGGGGGGGGGATTTCACCCCAAATTCTTGAAAGCAAAACTCATGTCACATGTATGTGTTAAGCATGGTGGGGTCAAAACTTCAGGGATGGTAGCCCCTGGTGAGACCACAAAGCCTGCCAAGTTTCAAGGTGATAGGTGCAGGGGTTTAGGGGGAACTGCACCTCAAGATGCTGACAGGCAAAGCTCATGACATAGATGACCCTGTGTGTGTTAAGGCTCAGTGGGCTGAAACCTGCAGGGATGGTGGCCCCTGCTATGGCCATGAAGGCTGCCAGCTGTCGAGGAGATTGGTGCAGGGCTTTTGGGTTCTGGGGCCCTGCACCTCTAGCTGCTGACAGGCAAAACTCGTGACATGGGTACTTGTGCATGGAAATGGAGGTGTCAGGAGGTGAGGGATAGGCTGGGTGGGGGAGAAACGGGGATGTAGCAGCTCAGGTAAAAGTGCAGCGGCACCTGGGACAGTGGGGTGTCAGATGCCTGGCATGTTGCAGTGTGTCATAATTCCACTGTCTAATACAGGGGTGGGCAAAATGTGGCCCACGGGGTGGATGCAGCCCACCAGGCCATTCTATCTGGCCCATGGGGCTGCTAAAAAATTTAGAAAATTAATAGTTATCTGCCTCTGGCTGCCTGTCGTGTGGCCCTTGATGGCTTGCCAAAACTCAGTAAGAGGCCTTCCACACAAAATAATTGTCTGCCTCTGGTCTAATTTATATTGAGTCCATGAGTTTCTTACCTAGGAGGCTGATGAAGTGAAGGTCATAGGCCCACCTGTGAAAAGTGGTTTGCATTGTAATTTGTTCCCTCTCAGGATCAGGCCGGAGAGACTGGAGGCAGAGTGGTTTTTTTGGTGAGGAATGTGCCCCCACAGGTAGTTGGGTATTTCATAGAGATTTCATAGACATCAGGGCTGGAAGGGACCTCGGGAGATCATCGAGTCCAGCCCCCTGCCCCAAGGGCAGGAAGTCAGCTGGGGTCATAGGATCCCAGCAAGATAAGCATCCAATTCACTCTTGAAGGTGTTCAATGTAGGTGCTTGAACCACCTCCGCTGGCAGACTGTTCCAGACCTCGGGGGCTCGGACAGGAAAGAAATTCTTCTTATGTCCAGCCTGAAACGGTCTTGCAGGAGTTTGTGACCATTTGACCTAGTCAGCCCTTGGGGCGCTCTGGTGAACAGACGTTCCCCCAGATCCTGGTGGTCACCCCTGATAAACTTATAGGTGGCCATCAGGTCACCCCTGAGCCTGCGCTTTTCCAGGCTAAAGAGTCCCATGGCTCTCAGCCTGTCATCGTAAGATCTGTTTTCCTGACCTCTGATCCTGCGCGTGGCTCTCCTCTGGACTCTCTCAAGCTTCTCCACATCCTTTTTTGTCTTTGACAGATTCTGGTGTGCAATTTGTGGGGGCACTAGAGATAGTTGGCAGTTTTTGTGTTTTGAGCTGTAAGAAGTTGGCTTCAGTTCTGGTGATGAGGTTTGGGGCTCCTTTGAATGTACAAAACACTTTTCAAAGCTGGGCCTATGAACTTCACTTTGTCAGCCTCCTAGGTAGTAGGCACAGAAACTCATGGACTCAATATACACAGTGGAGCTCTGGCACGCTGCAATCTGCTGGACATCTGACACCCCAGGAACCTCTGCACTTTTCCTGCGCTGCTACATCCCCCTTCCTCCCCCCGTCCCCTGCCAGCCTGTCCCTCACCCCCGATGCCTCTATTTCCATTTTCACTGACTGGCTTTCTTGCATACATTGTGGGCCAGGCCAGCCTCGGGCTTCTTTACTATTCCTTCCATCCAGGACCAGGAGACACACCAACTGCAAGTACTTCCTCAGCCTGACAAAGTTTTTCAACCCAAAAGCTTTGTACGATATTTTTTTTAAGTATTCCTTTTTTATTTATAATAAACATATAGACAAAGAAATACAAGATAAACTATCATCACACACTATGAGTAATATTATATATCCAACACAACACAACATTTTTAGTTCTTGCTGTTAATTCCTTTATAAAAAGAAAGGCTCTGCGACATTTCTGTTTGGGCACCTTTGAGGCTGCTGCTGATGCTACTGGTGTTGATCCCGGTAGGTTATTTTGACCTGCCATCATTTACAGTGGTGGACTGGACTGAGGCTGTAGGGGAGGAGGAGACTTCATGGGGGCACACTGCTGTGTTGTGCAGTGGCCCCAGAGCGAGGGAGGGCACACCTGAATGCCACACACACACACACACACACACACACACACACACACACAGAGTTGCACAGTGAGAGCACACCTTAACAGACATGCTAGAGAAGAATCAGCTCCTACTTGAGAGGAAAGAAGGGCTCTCTGTTAGTTTGGCTACCTGAGATGCTGCTGGTGCTACTGCTAGTGCTCAGTCAGTCACTAAGTTATTTTATCTGTTATCATGTAAAGTGGTGGACTGAGATGAGGCTTTAGGGGAGGAGGAGACCTCTGTGGAGCACACTGCTGTGTTGTGCAGAGGCCCCAGTGCCAGTGAGGGCACACCTTAACACACACAGAGTGTCACCCACCCACATCATGAATTTTGCCTGTTAGCAGCCAGAGGTGCAGGGCCCCAGAACCCAGACTCCCCCTGCACCTATCTCCTTGACAGCTGGCAGGCTTCGTGGCTGCAACAGGGCCTAGCACACCTGCAGTTTTCACCCTGCTGTGCCCTAACACCCACACCCACACACACACACAGTGTCACCCATGTCATGAGTTTTGCTCGTCAGCAGCTTGAGGCGCACTTTCCCAGAAACCGCTGCAGTGGATACCACTCCTGAAGTTTTCACCCCACTGTGGCTTAATACACACACGTAACATGAGTTTTGCTTTCAGGACTTTACGGTGCAGTTTCCCAGAAACCTCAACACCTATCTCCTTGAGACTTGGTAGACTTCATGCTAACAGCAGACGCTACCAGGTCTGGAAGTTTCATCTGAATCAGACAAAAAACAACACAAGTATTTCATTGATTCCCCATTATACCCTATGGTCAAATATCTGAATTGGCCCTGACGCTTCAAAGCTAATTCAGCTGAATTGAAGCTGAAAACCGGTTTGGAGCTCCAGATCAAATCACTGGCATCCAAATAGGCCAAATCAGAACCTGAATTGAATAGTTCCCTATTCGCACAGGCCAGTACACATGCGTTAATGTGCTTTAAGTAATCATGCCTAAATTTGATAGCTGCATTTGCCACCAGATAAAAGAGTGGTATGCACTGGTTAGACAGAGCACACATTCACCCTTTGGCTACTTCTGCCTTTTTAAATCCAGTTTGTGTGCTGAACTTTCATTCTCTTATGGGTATGGACTGGTTTCTGATCATTTATACTGGTAAAAGGGTAATATCTGTACCTGACAGGGTTTACCAAACATGGCTTGGTCACTTGGAAGTGCAATGTCATGTAATTAGCCAGCATAGTGTTTTCTATAGCAGAGACCATATCACTGCTTTACTTAGTCTATCAGGTGCAAATCTACCCTGTAGAGAGAGGTTTTTTTTCCTAATATATAACTTAAACTTCCCTTGCTGCAGCTTGTAATATTGGGTATTTGCAACAAAGGTCTGTTTGATTGGTGCCTCGGGCAGTGTAACAGGGTGGGGTCCTAGTGGTGGCCGTGGTCTCCCCTAGCTCCCCCTACCGTGCCAAGTTGGTGTCAAAGCACCCTCACCATCTCGCCCACCACATCTTTGATGTTAATAATGTTTAAGGGAGGCTGCCCTTAGTCCTCCCTGACACAGTGCCCTGATGTATTCCAGTCTATGTTCTATCTTGGGTGACTTGGTGCACCCCAGCCTTATGGGCTGTGCATGGCTCCAACCACCCCTGCACCATAACCCAAGCCTCATAGATGTACCAGACATTGTTTGGTCAATTTCCCTTTCCACGCCCTCACCGGTGCGTGCTCTAGCTTGTCTCGCAGCCTGCACCCTGACTGGCGCTCTCTGGCTTGTCCCCCTTTTGGGACCTCTCGCAACTGCCCGCACTGGGGCTGGGGTCAATGCACCCCAACTGCTGTGCCCTTTCTGGCACTGGAGTCACCACGCTCCCATGGAGCCCCTATGAGGCCTTCTCCAACCCCTAATAGCCTCACCCGGTCCTCCAGTTCTAACAACAACAACAACAACAACAACAACAAACAGTAACACAAGACCCCGGGCTATAACATAAAGCTAAACCATCTGGTCAGAACAACACTCAATCTCTACCGGGAAATACTCCAGCCCATGGCAGCAACCAGGGGATGCTCATGCAGTCGGGCTTCTCCCCTCTCTCTGCACTGGCCGAGCTCCCCCTCCCTTGGCCGCCAGAGGGGAACTGCCCTCCTGGCCTGTGCCTGGGCTTAAGAAGGGCCAAGCCCTGCCCCTTCCTGTCAGCTGGTTTCACTGGTTACCCTAGCAACCAGCACCTGTGCTACCCTGGTGATTGGCAGCTGAGCCTCCCCCTTCTCACCACTAGGGGTCTCTCCTGAGCTGTTTCTGCTTTCAGGCGAAGGGCACCTGAGTGCTCTGTGACAGGCAGATATTACTTGATGGGGTATGTGCAACTGCATGTGGCAGGCTTGGCTTCAGATGGTCTTGATGTGGCTAGTTATAGTATGGACCCTTGTTCTAGGCTCATGGATTAGCTACAGCAGCATTATAAAAAGCAGCACCTTGTGAAGAGAAGCTTTTGCAAACTTTTTGGAGAGCAGGATTATACTCTAATAACATTCTTTAACGTTTAAGATGGCAAAATGACATGTAACAAAGTTCAATGTAAGGTGGTGCCACTAGGGAAGAAAAGCCAAATGGAAATGGATGGAATAGGGGATAAGGAGTTAGGCAGTAGCATTGCTGAGATGGATCTGGGGGTTTTGGTGTATCACAGAAGAAGCAGGAGGTGTTCAGCAGTTCTTGCTCTTCTTTCTGCATTCACTGGTGTTTCATTCAAGCACCAGGGAAAACTCAACTAACACCTAGGGCTTGGTTCTTACCACTGAAGGGGGATGTATTGACTACCGTGTGCTGCTACTCCTGCTGGTGCCTTGAAATTTCTGGAGCTCCTGGTTATGGCTCTCTTTAGGTCCAAATCAATCATCAAAACTGGGCCCAGGTAGACAAGGAGAGTGTGTGTTGGAGGAAGGCGGTGGCTGGGCTGCCTTGCTCTGTGCCATAGGGCATATAGCCCTCCAGCCTAGATCTCTGTGCACACATTCATTAAGCAATTTATCTGCTGTAGGGTTGGGAAAACAGTCAATTGGCTGGTCAAATATTGTCAATTGATAAGTCAATTGACCGCATATTTTTGACTGTTCAAAAGTAGTAGAAAATTTACACCCCCCCAAAACAAACAACCCCCCCTACATTTTTTGTAGTTTTTTTGAGAGAAATATATTTTATTGCTTTTTGACATATATTAATGGAAAATTTGTTCTTTTTGTGCTTTTCGGGGAGTCTATTTGCTTTTTTTTTTTTTAAATAAGTTTTGACTAATATTTGACCAGTCAATTGACTAAAATTTATTAGACTGGTTAAATACCCAACGCTAATCTCCTGAACGGCTTTAGGGTGCCCTTACCCCTTCTGCCTCTTATGTCGTGCTTGCTGTAGAGTGTTTGTGGTTGTGTTTCCATGAAGTGCATGCAGTGTGTGTCTGTGTGTGTGTGTGTGTGTGTGAAAGAGTAAAAAATCAACAGCTGCTGCTATTGTAAAATAAATACGAAAGAGCTGCCCTGAACCCAGAGAACTCACCTGTCTATGGTTGTGGCAGAAGTGAGAAATCCCTGCCTGAGATATGCATGGGGATCAGCCACTCCGAGGTGGGGATATTTATGTTTGTCTCCCTGTGAAGCCCAGAGCCAGCTGGGACTGACTATGCTCAGATGTGCCTGTTTCTCCTCCTGCCTCCAGCCTCAACTAACCCTTTCAGTGCTAGGGACTTGCATCCTACCATTCATTGCTTAGATTTTTCTCCAGAGGGGTAATTTGAGAGAAATCTCTTGCAGTCACATAATAAAGGACTGTATCAGAAGGCCTGCATAAGGAGGCTGTTTAAGATGGCAAGGGGAACTTGAATTCATACATCTTATACCTAATAATTATGATTATGGTGATAAATACATAGTTGTTAAGTAGCACTTTTTAATTCATGGGCTAGCCAAAGGAGGATGGGTGAAATGTCCATCCTCTTGCTAATTTTTTCTCTCAGCTGTCTTCTGACAGCTGAAGTGCACGACTGGGTGAAGACTCCAGAGCTTTGCCAGGGCTGGGATTGACAGCCAGCAAGCTGTTCTCATATTATCCCCATGGAGTGGCCTGACAAGAGCTGGACACGTGTTCCCTAACACAATCTGGAGATACCCCTTGCTCATCATATGAAATGTCCTACTTTTTCCATGCAATGTTGGCACTGCTTCATCTTGGGGACACTCACATTTTAACGGCAGGTAACACATCCTCATTGTCACTTGTGACATGGGCCCTTAGACTCTGTAGCTCCCAGGGAGGAATTCAGATCCCAAATTTAGATATCTGAATTCTCTCTGTGACAGAATCGTAGAAGTCTAAGGGTTGGAAGGGACCTTGAAAGATCATTGAGTCCAACCACCCTGGCCTGGGCAGGAATACTGCTGAGATCAAATGATCCCAGCAAAAGGTGTCTGTTCAGTCTCCTCTTGAAGACCTCTAAGGTTGGGGACTGCACCCCCACCCCCCCCGGAAGTCTATTCCAGATTCTGGTCACCATTACCATAAAGAAGTTCTTTCTTGCATCCAACCTGAAACCATCCTGTAATGGTTTATGTCCATTGCTCCTTGTCCTCCCCTGTAATCCTAGCAAACAGTTTATCTCCCAGCTCCTGATAGTCACCACTTACACACTTCATGAGATCTATGAATTTTATAGATGGCCACCAAGTCCCCCCTCAGCCTTCTCTTGCCCAGGCTGAACAGCCCCACATCCCTTAGTTTTTCCTCATAAGGTTTGTCCTCTAGGCCCTCGATCATTCTTGTGGCCCTTCTCTGGACCCTTTCAAGTATCTCTATGTTTTGGGGTTTTTTGTTTGTTTTTTTTAAGTGCATTGAATAGAGAGGAAATATCACTTCCTTAGCCCTGCTCGTGACGCATTGGCTAATGCATCCCAGTATGCCATTAGCTCTGTTGACTATAGTGTTGCACTGGCGGCTCATGTTCATGCTGTAATCAACCATAACCCCGAGGTCCCTTTTAGTCATCGTGTTAGCCAGGATATCTCCTCCTAACATACATTCATGTTGCTGGCCAGATGAAGCACTCTGCATTTATCCTCATTGAACTGCATCCAGTTTTGCTCCACCCACCTTTCCAGCTTGTTCGGGTACACTTGGATCTGCATCCTTTCCCCTAGTGTGAGCGCTTTTCCCCATAACTTAGTATTGTCCACAGACTTGGGCAGTGCGCCCTCCACATCCTCATGTAAATTGTTGATAAAGATGTTGAACAGCACGGGCCAGGAACCAAGCCCTGTGGGATGCTATTGACCACCCCCTGCCAAGACGATACAGACCTGACCCACTCTCTGGATTTGACCCCTTAGACAATTCCCAACCAACCCAATCATGAACTTTGCCAGCCCATAATCTGTTTGGTTTTTTTGTTTTTATAAGAGCATCATGGAAGACCATGTCAAAGGCCTTTCAAAACTCCAAGTACATGATATCAACCTCATCTCCCACATCTAAGTAGTTTGTTACTTGATCATAAAATGAGATGAGGTTGGTCAGACATTACCTGCCCACAACTAAATCATGTTGACTATCCTTCAGCATCATGCCTTTGGCCAGGCTCCCACAAATTGACTTCTTGATATTTTTTCCAAAAGGTTACCCAGTATTGAGGTCAAACTGACCAGCCTTTAGTTTCCCAGATACTTCTTCCTCCCCTTCTTAAATATTGGCACCACATTGGCTCTTTTCCAGTTTTCCAGGACCTCTTCCAAGCACCATGAGTCTTCAAATACCTTTGCCAATGGTTCCACAATGACCCCAGCCAATTCCCTCAGCTGTAGGCCATCCGATCCTGCCAACTTGAAAACATTCAGCCACTTGAAGTGCTCCCTCACCAGTGGGTTAGATGCCCCAGAATAGGGTTCACAAGACGTGATGCACTTTGAATGTACATTTAGATCAAATGAAACAACTTGAGGAAAAAGGAAATGACATATGAGGAAAGGCTGCAAGAACTGGGCTTATTTAGTCTGCAGAAGAGAAGAGAGAGGGGGACTGAATATCAGCCTTCACCTCCCTGCAGGGGGGCTGCAAAGAAGATGGAGCTGGGCTGTTCTCAGTGGGGGCAGATGGCAGGACAAGGAGCAATGGGCTCAAGCTGCAGCAAGGGAAGTTGAGGATGGATATTAGGACATTTTTTTCTTATGAAGAGGATGGTGAAGCACTGGAACAGGTTACCCAGAGAGGTGGTGCAGTCTCCATTCTTGGAGGTTTTGAAGCCCTGGCTAGACAAAGCCTTGTCTAGGATGATGTAGTTGGGGCTGGTCCTGCTTTGAGCATGAGGTTGGACTAGCTGTGACCTCCTGAGGTCCCTTCAACCCTCATTTTCTGTGATTCAACGAGTCTATGAAAGAACGGTTCCATTGTATGATGTGACCTTGCTCCCCAGTTTGGATCACCAGCTCTGTTCGAAGCTCTGGATTCACAACACGGAGCTTTACTGCTTGTGACAGTAGAGTACGTCGTAGAAGTAGCAGGAGTATGTGATAGCAGCAGCAGGTTGTTATCCTCAATTTGTTCCAGCTGCTAAGGAAGCACACACTTTGCCAGTTAATTTCACATCTGGTTTCCTGAAAACAGAGGGATGTAGAGACTCAGGACTCCTGGGATCCACTCCAAGGTTATAACAAATGTTTGCAGTTTCTTGCACCCTTATGTCCTCAATCTCTTTTCCCCTCTGATCCTTTCTGCCACACCCCAGTGCCTCCCTAACTCTCTACCTGACATAGGCACTCCCAGATCCTTCCTCTCATGGCCCCTGTCTCTCCCTCCTTTCCCCCATGCACTTTTTCCCTTTTTCCCTGTATTTGAGACACACTCTTTCCTCTTCCATTAACATGCTGATGGGGAATGAGGAGGGGGACCAGAGAAAGGACAGTGCTGCTGCTCTCAGGTCTCACACCCAGCCCTACCACAGCCCTCAGCCTCTGCCCTGTGTGGACACAGTCTGCAAACACACGAGTGGCTGGATTTGTATGAGTCCCTATGGAGCACGGGTATGTGAAATGTGAGCTCAGACCTGGGGCCATTTATTGTAGTGAGATTATGGGGCCTAAGGACTCCTGTTGCTGCAAAGTTTTCTGAGGAACTGTGCATGGATCTTTTTGGCTTTCACACTGCACGTGATCACCAATGCTGGGGCCTTCTCTTTGGCATTTAGTATGTTGTAAACCATTCTTATGTCCCACCTCACGAGTCTCTTTTCTAAACTCACCAGGCCTGGCCTCTTTACTCACTCCTCACATAGAAGCCCATCCATACCGCTAATCATGCTGGCTGCCCTTCTCTGGTGTATCCCTAGTCCTTCTACCTCCTTTTTGAGGTACCGGGACCAGGACTAGGCATTCAAGGTGTCGATGCACCATGGATTTATAAAGATGCATGATGATACTATCCGTTTTGTTCACAATTCCTTTCTTAAACACCCACATGTTGTTTGCCTTTTCGATGGTGGCTGAGCACTATTTAGTGAACTCTCCACAACAATTCCCAGATCTCTTTCCTGTGCGGAGCAGCTAATGTAGAGCCCATTGTAATATAGGTAGAGTTCGGGTTATTTTGACCCAGGTGCACACTTATCTACATTGAATTTCATCTGCCATTTCATTGCCCATTCAATCTTTCCAGATGCTTCTGTAGTTCCTTACAGTCCACCTTCATCTTTACCACTTTGAATAATTTTGTGTCATAGTCAAATTTGTCCATCTCGCTACTCACCCCATGTCCAGATCACTTATGAGTATGTTAAACAGCACTGGTCCCATCAAAGATCTCTGCAGGACCCTACTATTTACTTCTTTCCCTCCTGAAAATTGAACATTGATACTTACTCTTTGCTTTCTATCTTGAAGACAATATCTTATCCACAGGTGGATGTTCCCTGTAATGCCATGACTCCCTTAATTAAATGCCTATGATGGCTGACCTTGTCAAGGGTTCTTTCAGAAATCCAAAAATACTATGTCAACTGGATTGTCCCCACCACCTGCTTATCAACACCCTCAGAGAAATCTAGTAGGCTGCTGAAGCATTATTTCTCTCTGATAAAGCCATGTTGATTCCTCCCCAGAGAGTCATTTTCATCCATGTGCTATAAAATTATTTTATTTATTATTGTTCCCATCAGTTTTCCAGGAACAGAAGTTAGGCTTACTGGCCTGTCATTCCCTGCATTCCCTCTAGAGCCATTTTTAAATATGGGAGTCATATTGGCAACTGTCTAATCCTCTGGTACTAAGGCTGTTTTTAGTGATAGGTTGCATACTGCAGTCAGGTGCTCAGCAATTTCCAATCTGAGCCCCTTCCGGTGAATATCATTAGGGTCTGGTCTTTTTCTTTGTCATGTCTCCAGTCCACCCTTTCTATATGGTCGGCTCCCAATGTTTTGCACAGGCCACTGCTTGCAGTGTTGGTGTTGCCATCTTCTGGGCTGTATGGTGGTGCTACAGGGCAACTCAGGGGATGGTCCATGGTTTCCTTCTCCTGACAAATACATTGGTTGGTTATGTAGAGGCCCTGTGATTTCATGGGAAAGTTGCCTCTGCTGAGACCCACTCCCAATCTCTTCTGGTTCTGCCAGATGTGCCTGTGCCCGCCGGACTTTGTTCACTCCCAAGGGTACAGCCTTCCTGCCGTCGCCCAGCCCCAGGACCCTTGAGGGCAATGTGGTTGTTCTTTTGCCATGTTGCTACCCCCGCTCTCGCCTGCCACGTCTTGGTGTACCGTCAATGGGGGTGGGGGGTCACCTAGTGGGTCCCTTGCTGCCCAGGTCTGACCAGGCGGATGTACACGGTGCTCCACCACCCCTGCACCCTGGCCTCACGCCACCTTCTTAAGCCGACCCTGTGGAGTCATGTGGCTCGTCTCGCCTGTCCACCTTCTTCCTTTGTCCCTACCCCTTATGCCTAACGGGCCGAGCTCCTTGGGGTTTAGAGTTGGCCCCTGACCCCTCCCTTTTGGATCCTAATGCCAATAGGTCCCAGTGTCCGTGTTCCCAGCGGCGACCCCACCTCAATCACGGTCCTCCCTCAGGATCCTCACCATCTTTCCAAGCTGGTCTTTCACTTGGTCCCAACGCGCCCAATGTGATGGCTCCTTTTCACCGCTGTCCCGTTCGGGCACCTCTCATCTGTTGCCAGCTCCCATGGGCTGCCACAGGCTCCTTCTCTCTGGCTTCTCATGTTCCTGATTCCTGTTCTTCTCCGGACACCACTGGACACTACAAGCTTCTTCTGCCGCTGTTGGATTCCCCGCTCCGGGGCCATCCGCCTCTTCCGCTGCCGCTGCTTTTAGTCCCACTGGCCAGCAGGCAGCGCTGATGTCACCGGCCGGCCGCAGCTGTACGAAGAGCCGGCTCATGAGCCGCGGGTGCTCCGGGAGCGTTGTCCCCTGCCATAGGTGAGTTGCCGGCATCACCATGGTCTCCGGGACAGTGCCATTTGTAATTGAAGCCACATGCTAACTCCTCATTGGGGATAATCCCTCGTTGCCTCCATTCAACAGTTTTGTTCTCATTTCTCTCATTCTTTCTGCCAGGGGGTAGTTCTGGCTGATTCCAGTGATGTGGTCAATGATGTGGTAGAGGACAAAAAGCTATTTCTCGATGAGAGATGACAGTGCTCTGGTCCATGTCCATATAGTGGGTGGCGGTTGTCTGACTCTTGTACTTACTGGTCAATCCCTGCTGATTTGTTACTGTTTACTTTATCCATTTCCTCTTTGACCTTATCTATTGCACCCTCATTTTGGGTCAGCTGCACTACCTTTTGTGTCTCTAGTAAGTTTGTCTTCAAATTTTCTCGTAACTTATCTTCTTACCGTCTTACATTGGATATGCCAGTGTTTATGATCTTTTTTTATTTTCCTCATTAGGACCGGACTTACGCTTTTCAAAATGAGCCTTTTTTCTTGCTCGTTGACTCTTACAACATTGCCATTAAACTGTGCTGGCTTTTGCTTCTGATCCATTTTCCTTTTTTATTTTTTTAATTTGAGGTATGCATTTGCTCTGCGTGTGTAATATGGTGATCTTAAGCTGTTCCCATGCTGCTTGCCCATTCCTCACCTCCTTTTAACTTCTGTCTAACTGGCTTCCTCCTTTTGGTGTAATCTCCCCTTTTAAAGTTAAGGACTGCTTGGTAGATTTTACTGTCTCCATGTGTGTGTGTGTGTCTGTGTGTGTGTGTGTCTATGGCTATATACCTGTAGTTGTTACTGCTTGCAGTTCTAGATATGAGAAATAAACTTAAAGCAACTTCTCAAATTCAGGTATCTCCCCAACTTGGGGAAGCTTAGATCTACAGTTACTTTTTTGGCTTATGTATGTTAAAATAGACTGAACCAAAATCCTGGGTTAAAACAGATGTGTCAAATAGGTGTCTTAACTGTCTGTCCCAGACAGAGCTCTAACACTATGAACAGCTCTTGCTACTCTAAGAGATTTTTGACATGGCTATATACATGAGTCTCAAAATGTTATTGGGTTGGATTTGTTCTCATTGCTTCGGTGTAAATCGGGAATGACTCTACTGAGGTTCACAGTGTCATCTCTATTACCTCATTGCTATGATTATTGATTACTGGGAATTATCTACTGTCAGTGTCACCAGCTTGCATATGAGAGGTTTCTATCAAGAGGTCTGGACAGAAAGGAGGGGGACAGAATTAGCTCCTGTCTGAAATGCCTGGGGAGCATCCCAATGGGCATCAGCCTCAAACCCTAACATTGCCATGTTTATGGAGCAGGAAACCTTCTTTTTGTTCCATATTCAAACAGTGATGTATAAAGTGAGGTCCTGGTTCAGGAACGGACTCATCGTCCTTGTAACAACAGTACCGATGATGATGATGATGATGTTGATGGGAACAGCTACCAGTTGGAGGAGCAGGTTGATTTTCTGGTTAAGACAATCACCCAGGACTCAGGAAACCAAACTCACTACTTCAGGATTCAATTCCTGCCTCTGCCACAGCCCCCCTTGAGTGACTTGGGAAAGAGGCCTAGTCTCACCAGACCAAGG
>JAVSML010015261.1:0-12846 GCA_038503035.1 Crocodylus rhombifer
CCAGGAATTCACACCGGGGCCCAACTTGGATCTTTTTGCTGGACAGCATGAGTCCAAATGCCGACACCTTTTCCTTCAAGGACTCAAAAGCAAAATGGTTAATTCCCGGTCCTGGCCTCCCACCATGACGTCGTCGACATACTGCCAGACATGCACCTTTGGGTGGCTTAATTGGACTTCATGGACCACTGCTGCCAGCACTGCATGGGCCACGGAGGGGCTGTGCACCCAGCCCTGGGGTAGGACTGTGTAGGTGTGCTGCTGTCCTAGCCATGTGAAGGCCAACAACGGCCAGTGATCTTCATGGACAGGAATAGCAAAGAACATGTCTTTAATGTCCACAGATCCCATCCACTGGGTCCATAACACCTGATGTTTTCTGTCAGCGCAGGCATGGACGGGACCCCAGCTGTCAGATGTGTTTGTTAATATCTTGGGAATTTTCTGGGATATAAGTACAACATTCGTTTCTAATTAGAGCACATCCCGCCCCCTGAGATGCTAAGACATAATCTAGAGCCTGACGGTTTTGAGGAGATAAACGAAGCTGATAAATCTCGGAGTTAAGGCTCTTTTCAATAGCTAAAGTGGCATTGGCAAATTTTGTAAGAAACGCAGAAAGTTGCCGATACAGCTTGGCTAACCGGCCCACCCCATACGCCGGGAGAAGGATCATGCGAAATCGGTCTCCCTCACTAGGAGGTGGCGGAGTTGCATAGAGGGATCTCTGTCATCTTGGGCGGCCAGGTGGGAGGTGGGTTAAAACTCGAAGGGGAGCGGCAAGAAACCCTGTGTAGCAACTTCCATACCAGCCATCAGGTAGCCATTTGTAGGCCGAGGTACCACAAATCCAAAAAGTTTCCCCATTTCCCGCCATTCCATTAAGCCCCTCTCGCATCCAACTGGATAGATGGGCAAAAGTAACCTTCAATGCTTCGCAGGTGTATGTAACGAGGTCTGCTGGGTCCCCTCCCCATCCTGCATGGAAGGAGAATGCAGTAGAAGGTAACAGGAAAAGAAAGCCTACAGTGAAAAGGGAAAATGCTACAGTAGACTTGAAAATTAAACTAGAATTCATACTGTTAATTGGAAACTTTTCCCCTTTTAAATATCAACTTTAGTCCAAGGTCTTCGGTGGGCTGGACGGTCCACTGTTCCGCGGGTGGAGTAGGCACCGGTTTCAGACGAGAGCGATGAACCCAGTTCTTGTGTCCGTCGGGCCATCGCAGAAAGGCGTCCTGGCAGATTTTTGATAGATGGCGCTTGAGGGTCTGATGTGTACGAGTACTGGGGCTCCGGGAGCTCCCCCACCGATGGGGTGAGGGCATGCATGGGGGTGTCAGCAAGTCCCGGTGTCCTCAGGGCGGCAGCATTTTTAGCTTCTCTGTCCGCCCGGGCGTTACCCCGGCTACGTCTTGATCCTCTTTCTGATGCGCCTTACAGCGCATTACTGCCACTGCCGAGGGAAGTTGAACAGCTTCCAGGAGTCGGAGAATCTGGGGTCCGCACGTCACTGGGAGCCTTGGGCTGCAGCAGTCCCCTCTGTTTCCATAGGCCAGCATGGGCATGCGGTACTCCAGAAGCATACCTGCAGTCGGTAGAGATGTTGACCCGGTCCCCTTTTGACAGTCCTAGTGCCCGGGTCAGGGCCACCAGTTCAGCAAGTTGAGCAGATGCTGCGGCGGGCAAAGAGATTCCCCCCTCTTCGGGCCCCTTTCTGTTCCTCCCCAGAGCAGGGGGGCTTCTTGTCTGGCCCCTCACGCTCTGCTATTTCAGCGGCCTCATGCCTGGTTTTGGGGCCCCTGTCCTTCACTAGGGTTTTAATTTCCCTTGGACAGCGGTGGTAGAATTGGTCCCGTGCCATGACGTGGAGCAGCTTCTCTCTAGGGGCGGCAGTGGCTCCACCTGCCCATCTAAGGAGTGCGTCCCACCCCCGGGCCACAAAACCAGCCATTGACTTCTCGGGCTGTGGGACGAGATTCCAGAATTTTTTCTGGAAATAATCCGGTCCTCACTTGACTATGATGCCTTTAAGCAGGCCGTGTCTTCAAGGTTCATCAGCTGCATCCAAGGGCAGGCCTTTCAGGACCACCGCCATGTCGCCTTTGACCAGAGCAGCCATGTGCAGCATGTACTCCTCCTCAGGCACCTCCCACCGTCGGGTTTGCCTTCCACAGATGCTGAGGGATACGTCGGGATCGTTTCCGACGCGGTAGTGAGAGAGGGATGGGGAGTTCGGTTTGGGGTGTCCCCCGGGCGCTCGCGGAGGGCCTGCCTCTCCCGTAGGACTGCAGACAAAGTACTGCTACTTTGTGCTCACGCTTGGCTTCTGCCTCTCGGCGCTGGGCCTCCCGCTCCATCCTTTTCTCTTCCTGCTCCATCTTTTTCGCCCCCAGCCGTGCCTTCTCATGCTCACGTTGGACCTCCAGCTCCATCTTTTTCAATTCCAGCTCATACCTGCTCAGTGGGCTGTGGACTTGGTGTGCGGGGATGAGCCTGGGGAGGACTCAGGAGTTGGCGTGCGTGAAGGTGGCTCTGTGGCCGATTCATTGTCGCACAGGAGTTTAATCAGCTCTTCCTTCTTTAGTCCTTTCTTCTCTTGAAGGCCTCTCCCTTTCGCCAGTTCTTTTAGTTCGGGCACAGTCCTTTGGATATACTCATCCGCCATCCTAGCTGCCTACACTATCCACTTGACCCGACGCCAAATTAGAAATTGTTTGCTCAGGGGATTTCCGTGACTCTATTACTCTTCCCAAATTATGCCCTTCATACAGAAGGGTATTCGGATCCCAGCACTGCCACCACGTGTGGCAGGCCAGTAGGGGGCGCTCCTGCTGGCCACAGCCTCCCATGGAGGATCCCGCAGCCCCGCGGGAGCCTCTCCGGCCAGCCGCACGCCTGTGGCCTGCAGGTCCCGCTCCTTCAGGCTCTTCTGGTGCAACCGCTCCCGCCCCGCTGACCCAGCTCTGGCCAGCTCCTTGAAACTCCTTCCTTGTGGTCCCTTGCTGGTCTCCCCGCCATGATCGCTCATGCCACACACCCCGCCCCCACACCCCCCACACATACCCTATTGCCTCCCACACCCCACCATACACACAACAAACAAGAGTAAGCTTATTTTTTATATATTTTATACAATACAAAAAACCCCTTAATAAAAATAATATGGAAAGAGACTGAAAGAGAAGGAAGAGGGGGTTAGAGCTCCCCGAGTGGAGGGACCGGTTCCCCCGGCCCAACGCCCCCGTGCCCCCACCAGCCCCCGCCAGCAGGAACGTGCATGTGCCGGGGTGACAGGCGCCCCGGTGACTCCCGGGACAGGAGCCAGGCCCAGGGCTCTGCCCAGCCTCCCTGGCACCACCGGGCATCTGTGCGGGCTGGATGAGGCCGTCTGCCCCCTGGTCTGCTTTGCACAGAGCTGCACAGCACCAGTGAGCAGGAGAGAGGAGGGGACTCGCACTAACCACGCACTGCTCTGCATCCCACTGCCCGTTTTCCTGCGGAGAGAAGGCAGAGGTCAGCGACTGCAGCTTTTCCCACAGCTGGGGACAGCTCCGACCTGGGGCCACAGCCAGGGGCTCAGATCAGGACCCGCCCAGCGGAGGGGGATGGGGCCATGGGGCAGGGTCCTTGTGGAGCCCAAAAGCCACCCTCGGGCCCTCAGCCAGTCAGCCGCGCAGCGCTGGAGCTGGGGTCGGGCAGCTGCCGCCCTGGGGCTCAGGGACTGGGGAGCCCAGAGCAGGCAGAGAGCCCCCGGTCCCCAGGTCCCCGGCGTGGCGGGGATGAGCCCTCCCTGCTCCCCCACCCCAAGGCCTGGGCACAGCCTGGCCCAGCACTTACTGCGGAAGGAAACAGCTGCGCCCGCCAAAGCGATGACCAGCACAACACCAATAACGATGCCCACAATCATCGCCGGGTCAGATGCTGGAAGAGGGAAGGGGCTGTGAGCAAGGGGAACCCCCCCCCGCCCCCAACACTGCATCGGCCAAACGCCCCCTCCCCCTTGGAGCCCCCCAATTTCTTCCCTGCTTCGAGCCCCGAGCGCCAGGTTTCTTCTCCCTCCCCGTGCGGGGGTCCCTCACCCGTCCTGCCCTTGTCCCAGGCCACTCTCAGGGCTGCACCCAGGCTCGCGTGCTCCACGCTGCAGGCGTAATCGTGGTTGCTGCTCGGGTCGATCTCGATGGTGGCCCAGGTCTGGTAGGTCCCGTCTCCGCTGGGAAGGACCCCCGAGCGGGTCGTCTCCTGGGGCTGCGCCTCCCCGTCCTTCAGCCACGCGACAGCCACGTCCTCGGGGTAGAAGCCGTGGACCCAGCACGACAGGGTGGTGCGTCCGTCCCGGGATGACGGCCTGTCGCTCACCTGTGCCACGGGACGCTCTGGGAGGGAGGAGACACCCGTTCCAGCGACTGCCCCTCCTCGGGCCAGGGACCCCTGCCAGGAGGCCACGCGGGCCCTGCGCTGGCCCACACACAGCCGGCTCCAGCCGCCGGTTCAGGCGGGAGCAGGCGGCGCCAGGCCGGGAGCACAGGGACGGGGACACGGCTGCGCCGGGCTCGGGGCTGCAGGAGCGGGGTCCCGCACAGCTCATCTCCGCTCCTCAGACCCGGGGCCGGGGCACGGACACCCCGAGGCTCTGCCCAGCCGGGAGGCCTGAGCAGGGCAGGGACAGGGCGCCGTGTCCCACAGCAGCGCTGGGCTCTCGCCCGGCGGCAGGACCGAGACGCAGCGCTCGCCCCCCTGGACACAAGGGGATGGGGCGGGCGTTCCTGGGGGTGGGGGGCCCTGGTCAGCGCTGCCCTGGCCCCTGACACCGGGACTCACTGCTCTGCAGCGCTGCCTCCCCGCGCTGCAGGTACTGCCGCAGCCACGCCACGCAGGTCTCCTCCAGGTAGGCTCTTGTTCTCCGCAGCAGGGCCGCATCCTGATTCCACCTGCGCTGGGTGACCTGGGCCCGCGCTGTCCCTGCTACCCACGTGCGCGCTCCCAGGTCGTAGCCGATGAGGTCTCCCCCGTCGTAGCCCCACTGCATGTGGCCTCCAGTGCTGTTGTCCTCGCGGAGCTCGCAGCCGTACGCGAGCTGGAGCGTGCGAGACCCTGAAACACAGATCCAGGCTCTGGTCAGGGGCACGGCCCCAGGGAGCAGGGCCGCCGAGGGCCGCCAGGCTGGGCAGGGGCAGAGCTGACCCCGTGGCGGAGGGGCAGCACGGGGACAGCTCAGGCGCTCTGGTCACGGGGAACGAGGCCGAGGGGGACACAACTGCGGCCCCCGCGCACCCGGGGAACGCAGGAGCCCAGGGCTGGGGGCGGGCGGGAACGGCTCCTGGAAGGGAAAGGGCAAGTCCGGGGGGGACGGGGCAGGCGACATCGGCCTCACGGCCCCCTGCACTCAGCTGTCTTGGGCACCGCAGGCCTGCACGGCCCCTGCCCGCTCACACGTCTGTCGTCTCTCCCCAGCCCGGGCCCCCCGCCCTTCCCAGCCCCACCAGCCCGCACGCAGGACGTGAGCCCCTCGCCCTGGGGCAGACGGGATGTCTGGGCTGGGGTCACCGAGGGGTCCGCAGCCCCTCCCATAGCACGGGGGTCACCACGCTCTTCTCACCCCGGTGCCCACCTGTGCTGCGATGGGGTCAGGCTGGTGTGTGCAGAGGCCCGGGGGACCGGCTGGCATGGGGGCTGGGGTGGGCTCACCCACATGGGGGGCACACTCGCCGCCCCCCTCTCTGCTGTGTGTCAGAGCTGGCAGCACGGGTCACGGCAGCACTTGCAGGGCACCGACAGCCCCAGGCTGACCCTGCTCAGGAAGGCAGAGCGGGTTTGGAGGCCACGAGAACTGACCCCAAACACCCCTCACCCGTCCGTGACACCCGGATGCTGGGGCAGGGCTCGGGGAGCGCCGCGCACTGCGGGAGGGCGTGAGCTGGGGAGCTTCGTCAGGGCAGGACAGACAACAGCCCTTCCCCGCGCTGTCGGGCATGTGGGGTTTCCCTCCACGCATCAGCCTGGGGGATCCAGCCGGGGGACAAGGGCTGGGCTCCTGCTGCCGGGGCGAGACGGCCCGGGGGGTCTGGGGAACAGGCGTCGAGGCACCGATCCGCCGGGCCAGGGACGCACCAGAGCCTCGGTCTCCTGGGCACAGGCCTCTGAGGTTCCTCAGAGCCAGGTCCTGTCAGACTGACCTGGGGACCTTCCATGATCAGGTCACTAAATCCTTGGACGCAGGCCGCCAACGCGCGGATGCAGGCAGAAAGGCCAGCCGCACCTTGTTGTGCGTCCACAGATGCATCTCGAGCAGGGCCAGGGGGGTGATCCTCCCCCCCATGCGGCACGGGTCAGGCCCCAGCTGGAGGACTGCGTCCAGGTCTGGGGGCCGCATGTCAGCAGGGATGTGGACAGCACGGAGAGGGGCCAGAGGAGTCCAGGAGGCCACATGCACGATTGGGGGCAGCAAGGCAGGACTTACGGGGAGAGGCGACAGGACCTGATCCTGTTCAGCCTCTCTAAGAGGAGGCTGAGGGGGGATCTGGGGGCTGTCTACAAACTGGCCAAGGACTGTCCTAGTGCCCGCTGGTCTCCAACGCTCCCCCAAGCACCACCACAAGAGACAAGGAACAACGGCCAGAAGCTGACAGAGCAGATTCAGGCTGGATTTCAGGAGCGCGACTTCCCGGTCAGGGCGGCTAGGGTCTGGAACCAACTTCCGAGGGAAATGGTCCTCACTCCTACCCTGGGGGCTTTCAGAGAAGGCTGCACAGACACCTTGCCGGGGTCTTCTGACCCCAGCATCCTTTCCTGCCATGGCAGGGGGTCGGACTTGACCGTCTGCTCAGGTCCCTTCCGACCCAACAAAACTACGCAGGTCCTGACACCCGGGTGCCCAGCACAGGGAGAGGACTGCAGGGAGGAGCTGGCTGGCAGGGGCACGGACCAGACAGGAGACGATACGAGGCCCTCCCGGGTCCCCACCCCGTGCTGCTCATGGGCAGGTGCCCCCATGCCCTCGTCAGTCACCCTCAGTCCCAGCATCCCCCACGACCCCCGCTCACACCTGCCTGCTCACACTCACCCCTGCTCTGGTTGTAGCGGTGCTGCAGGGTGATCAGGTTCAAGTCAAATCCCCTCTGCCAGCCCTGCAAGCTCCTGGTTTCCTCGTCCCAGAAGTTCAGGGTCGACGGCCCCCCGCACCCAGTCCCGACACGGCTCCTGTCTCCGCGTCTCGCTGTCGTAGTGGAGAATCTGCTGGTCGTCCACGTAGCCCACGGCAGTGAAGGCGGGCACGTCCGGGCCGGGATTCGACACCCCCGTGTAGAGATGCCGGTAGGAGTGGGAGTCTGTGGGACAGCGACGGGGTCAGCAGTAGCGGGGGCAGACGCCAGGGCCCTCGGGTGGTCACTGCCCCCTCCGGGGGGGCCGCAGCGGAGGGACACGGGGCAGCACCAGGCTGGAGCGGAGCGAGCGGTGGGCCAACGCCGTCTGGGTGTGGGGCAGGGGCCGGGGAGGAGGGACAGGCCCGACCCCGCAGGGCACAGGCCCGGCCTGGAGGGGCCACGCACCGCGTCCCACAGCCCCGTCGTGCTGGCCTGCACCCCCCGGCATCGGGGCCCGGCTCTGTCCCGCCCCGCCCCGCACAGGCGCTGCCACTCACCCGCGCTGGCTCCCGCCGCGGCCGCAGCGCCCACGGCCAGCAGCACGAGCAGCCCCCGGGGGCCCGGCGCCACCTTCGCCGCCGCTCCGTGCCGCGCTCCTGCCCGTCGTGCGCAGACGTTGCGGGCGCTCCCGCGCAGCCACGGGCGCGGGGGGCCGTGGCGCAGCCCGCAGGGCGCTGCGGGGTCACTGCGCGGTGCGGGGGCCGCGGGGGCCGGGCCCCAGGACTCCCGCTGCGGCGCGGCCCTGGCCATCGGCTGCGGGGCACGGGGCGATTCGGTGCCTTCTCCCTAACCTGCATCCGAGAACAGCTCGTTATTCGCCGGTCCCGCGCTGCGAGAGGGGAGTTCAGGAGCCGCGCGTGCTCGCTCATCCGTGGGGAAGCACCAGCCGGCTTCGGGTACAGAGCCCGAAGCCACGAGCAGATCAGCATGGGAACACGGGGCAATGGGATTATGGGGCAAAATCCCCCCTGGGCCCCGCACGCTTCACGTCAGTGCTGCCGGGGGCGGCCCCCGAGACCCCCGAGCGCGGCCCTGCCCGGCCGCAGCGCGGCTCTAGCCGGGCCCTGGCTTGGGGCTGGGATTACGGCTGGGAATCCCCCGGGGACCCCCCGCGCCAGACGCTGCCACGGCGGGCTGTGCTGGGCACCCGGGGGAGGTCCCCGCGGCGGGGGGGGCGGGGCGCGGGAGTCTCCGGCGTTGAGACCCAGCCCCACGGGCTCGGGGAAGGGGGCGCGGGCGCTGCTCCGGACACGGGGGCTGCTCTGGGGGGCCGCTGGTGGCGGGTGCCCTCGCGCCTGGGGGAGCCGTGCCCAGGCGAGCACCTGCGGGGAGGGGCGCCGGCGACACGCTGTGGGCGCAGGCAGAACGCACGTGGCCACGCGGGCGTAAGATGACTTAGCCCCTTTTTGACCGTCTTCCAGAGATATGCCTGGTTTCCTCCTGCTCCCAAAATGGGTCCCATTGAAGTAGGCTTTACACTCACTGAGGCAAAATGACACCTTTCCTAACCCCCAAAAGCACCATTCATCAGGGGTTTTCCGCAGCGGGAGGTACCTGCTAACCGGGATTCCAGCATCAGCCCAGGTTAGGTCATGGTCACCTGTGGGATCCTTCCCGGAGGGGTCCAGGTCACCGGAGAGCCCCTGAACCGCCCCGGCTCGATCCGGCCCCGCGGCGCCGGGCGGGCAGCACCTCTCCCCGGGGCCGTGCCCGCCGCCGCCCGCTCCAGCCCCGTCTCCGACGGGTAACTGTGCCCGGCCCTGGAGGGGGAGGGGGAGGGGCCCGTCGAGCTCGGCTCCGGGCGGGGCTGCTGCGACGGGCAGCGGGTGCGGGGCCGGGGCGGAGCCGCCCCACCCGGCGCTGCCGAGCCCCGGGCCCGGGCCGAGTCCGCGACCTCCCCCATCCCGAGCCGGCGGTCCCCGACCCTCCGCTCCCCTCACCTCTCCGCTCCGCTCCGCCCCGCAGCCGCCCGAGCCAGTCCGTGCCCGCCGCTGCCCGAGGCGGCTTCTGCTGCCCGCGCCCCGCGGTCCGGAGCAGTCTGCCGGCGGAGCTGCTTCCAGCGCCGGCACTGAACCGCGGCAAAAGCAACCTGCACGGTAATGCACATTCTTGCCGTTTCCGTCCGGCTGAGGAAGTATAGCCCTGCAACAGTGTATATTGATATCCTGGTCATTTTCTGCAGTAGTTTTCCACTAGCTGCGCCCCGCCCTTCCCTCCTCCCTTCTCTCTGAGCGGTGCCCTTGCATTTCACAGATAGCAGTTTTTAGGGAGTTTCAGCTTGCTTGCTACTCATCCTGTTTTCCAGTGTTACAGGAGGTTACAAAAGTTCAAAGAAAGGGTTATGAAGGTTTGGGGGGGCCCCTGGCTCGCCTGGGCCTAGAGCAGAGGGGCTTCATCGACACTCGTAGTCTTCCATCCCTCTGAGTTACCTAGGGTTATGCCCAGTGACACCAAGACTTTCATTAGAAAGGGAAGTGCTTTCTGCTTCTTGTTTTTCAAAAGACCTTCATTGCAGGTCGAGCTGTCGAGTCAAAAAGTGAAAGAAAACGGTTTCGGATCCGATGATGTGGCTTGCTTGTGTCTACGTTTGAAAGACAAGTATTTTGATTCCAAGCTTACTTTTACTTTTTGAGTCAAGACCTTCAAAGGAATTTTCAAAATGCAAAGTCACTTCGGTGAGGAAAGCCCAGGCTTTTTCCATTTCAAACCAGGTCCAAATGCAAACTCTGGACTCGTTTAGATGCTTCGTGGTAAAAGCTTCAGTAGAAAAAGGTCACTCGGTCACAGATATTGAGGAAGTAATACCGGGGAATCTCGACAGGAGCAGATGTCTCTTCAGACTCTCGAGAGCAGCCTTTGTGGCAGGCCTGGTACAAATTAGCCCCCCGCCCCTGGAGCACCACTCCCATCCCCTCGCCCTGCCTCATTCATAGACTCGCAGACGTATGGGGAACAAACAGGAGGAACTCGCCCTCAGAATAGCTAGTTCAAACCCAGATGCCATAGGGCTAACAGAAACGTGGTGGGATCCGTCCCACGACTGGGCAGTCAGCATTAGGGGCTGCAGGTGGGACAGGGAAGGAAGAAAAGGCGGGGGGGCGCTCTATGTCAGGAGCAATGCACACCCTCTGCCAGCAGGATGGGGTCAGAGGAGGGGCAGGCTGAAGTGCTCTGGGGTAAGATTCAAGGGGACCATGGGGAGAGCGACTTGACGGTGGGGGTCTACGACAGACCCCCCAACCAAGGGGAGGAGCTGGACCGGGAATTTTCAGGCCAGCTTGCAGAGGCACTTCGGGCGAGGGATGTAGTTGTCATGGGTGATTTTAATTACCCAGACATCTGCTGGGAGGAGCAGTCAGCCAAGTCGGACCGTTCCAGGAGGCTCCTGGCCAAGATACAGGACCTCCACTTAATTCAGGAGGTGCACGGTCCCACCAGAGGAAATGCCCTGTTGGACCTGGTCCTGGCCGCAGGGGACGACCTGGTCAGGGGCCTCCGGGTCCTCGACCACCGGGCGACAGCGACCATCGCTTGCTGAATTCACCATCCAGCGCGGGGTGTCGAGGGCCGGCAGCAAGGCGGTAGCCCTAGACTTCAAGAGGGCCGACTTCAACGAGTTGAGATTAGTGGGAGAGGTGCTGGGGTCCATGAGGGCAGGGGAACTCAGTGTCCAGGGCGAGTGGTCGTTCCTGAAGGAGACGATACTCAGGGCCCAAGGGGTGACCATCCCAACAAGATGCAAGGGGGGCGAGAGTGCCTGAAAGCCCCCCGGCTCACGAAGGGCGTCTGGGAATGCCTGACTGCCAAAAAATGCGTCGTACACCCAGTGGAAGGGGGGTGCTGTCTCCAAAGAGGAGTATACCGCCTCTGCTCGGGCCTGCGGGGGGGCTGTCAGGAAAGCTAAGGCAGACATAGAGCTAGGACTAGCGTCCAAGATCAAGGATAATAAAAAGTCCTTTTTCAAATACATAGGGAGGATGAAGAAGGCACCGGGTAACGTGGGGCCCCTGCAAAGTACGCTGGGCAATCTGGTGGTTGCGCCAGAGGAGAAAGCAGACCTCTTTAACCAATTCTTCATCTCCGTTTTCTTGGGCAGGGACCAGGCTGGGGAGGACCGGGTTAGAGAGCTTCGGGGGGGGCTGGATGTGTTCAAGTCAGCGGGTCCAGATGCTCTCCACCCCAGGGTGTTGAGGGAGCTAGCTGGGGTTATTGCAGGGCCCTTAGCACGGCTTTACGAGCGCTCGTGGTGCGTGGGCCAGGTACCGGATGACTGGAAGATGGCCAATGTGGTCCCCATCTTCAAAAAAGGGAAGAGGGAGGACCCGGGCAACTATAGGCCCATCAGTCTTACCTCTATCCTAGGGAAACTCTCTGAGAAGATCATTATCACCAGGGATGCTGCTCAAGGGCAATCAGCACCGTTTCATGAGGGGCAGGTCGTGTCAGACCAACCTGATTGCCTTTTATGATCAGGTTACAAAGGCAATGGATGCAGGTGTCGCCCTGGACGTAGTCTTTCTGGGCTTCAGCGAGGCCTTTGACACCGTCTCCCGCCCCATCCTCATTAAAAAACTAGGCAACTGTGGCACTGATGCCTCCACAGTCAGATGGATTGCAGATTGGCTGCAGGGTCGCACGCAGAGGGCGGCGGTGGACGGGTCGTATTCAACCTGGGGGGAGGTGGCCAGTGGGGTCCCCCAGGGCTCGGTCCTTGGGCCTGCGCTGTTCAATCTCTTCATCAGCGATTTGGACGACGGGGTGAAAAGCAACCTGTGTAAATTCGCTGATGATACCAAAATTTGGGGTGAGGTGAGCACTCTAGCAGGGAGGGAAAAACTGCAACAAGACCTGGATAGGTCACAGGGGTGGGCTGACATAAACAGGATGCGTTTCAATACTGGCAAGTGCAGGGTGCTGCACGTGGGCAGTAGAAACCAGCAGCACACTTGTAAGATGGGAAACTCCCTTCCTGAGAGCACGGAGGCAGAAAGGGATCATGGGGTCATTACTGACTCCAGGATGAACATGGGCCGACAATGCGAGGTCTCGGTTGGCAGGGCTAACCGCACCTTGGCGTGCACCCACAGGTGCATCTCGAGCAGGTGCAGGGAGGGGATCCTCCCCCTCGATGCGACGCTGGTCAGGCCGCAGCTGGAGTACTGCGTCCAGGTCTGGCACCGCACTGCAGGAGGGACGTGGACAACATGGAGAGGGTCCAGAGGAGGCCACTCGCATGGTCAGAGGACAACAGGGCAGGCCCTATAAGGAGAGGCGACAGGACCTGAACCTGTTCAGCCTCCACAAGAGCAGGCTGAGGGGGGACCTGGTGACTGTCTGCAAACTCACTGGCGGGGACCAGAAGGGTTTAGGGGAGACACTGTTTCCCCGAGCGCCCCCCGGCACGACAAGGAACAAAGGCCACAAGTTGCTGGAGAGGAGGTTTCGATCAGACATCCGCAAGAACGACTTCCCGGTCAGGGCGGCTAGGAGCCGGAGCCAACTTCCAAGGGAAGCGGTGCTGGCTCCTACCCTGGGGGCTTCAAGAAGAGGCTGGATGCCCACCTGGCTGCACTCATGTGAGCCCAGTCTTTTCTCCCGCCCGGGCGGGGGTCGGGCTCGAAGCCCTGCAAGGTCCCTCCGACCCGACTGCTGTGACTGCATGACGTGGGGCGGAAGGGACCTCGGCAGATCATCGCGTCCG
>JAVSML010015262.1:0-12202 GCA_038503035.1 Crocodylus rhombifer
GTTCCCAGCCAAAGCCTCCTTCCTGGTCAAATACAAGGGCCACTTGGCCAGGGCCAAGAGGAGGTTGACCAGGAGGTCCCAGGACTTCTTTGGGCTGTGGATGGGGTGACCAAAAACAAAAAGATGGGGGGTGAAATTCAACCAGAACCTCAAGGAGGAGGTTCTGTAGGTGGAGGTGGAGGAGCTGCAGCCTGGCACACTCAAGGGTCATGTGCGCCAGGGTCTTCCTCTGCCCGCTGAAGGGGCAGGAGACTGGGGTGTCTGTGAAGCTCACCACATACATGCCCATGGTGATGGCTCTATGGAGAAGCTGCCAGATGAGATCCCCAGTGGTTTGTGGGATTAGGGTGGAGTACAGACTCAGCCACTGGGGTGCTCCAGCCATGCCATCACTGAGCAGGTCTCACCACTTGGTGTCTGGGTGGGAGACAAGGGTGGCATGATGGATTGTACAGGACATGAGCATGTAGAGGTAGTGGCAAAGGATAGTGGAAAAATGGACAAGTCTGGTGTCCTTCAGCCAGCTCAGGTGGTGGAGCAGGGATTGCTGTGAGGCCCCAGCCCCACAACAAACTATGGTGGGTTGAATGACATGGGGGTGGGGCAGGGACTGCCACCCCACAGGACCTGGTCAACAAAGGCAAGGGAATCGGGAGGTAGGGCAAATTTCACCTCCTGGATCAGATGGCAGGTTGCACGTGTCATGAGTAGACCTGTGCACCGGGCCAGTGCAGCAGGGTCCACCCACTTCCACCTATTGTAGTCCAGAAGGTCTCTGATATGGGTGACACCAGCCAGGATCAACCTCTGTCACAATGGGGGTGCCTCTGCAGTCAGCACCTCTAGCTGGGGATTCCAGAGGAGGGGCTCGACAAGCAGGTCAGTGCCCTGGGTGAGTGTTGCAGGGGGCCTGGAGGCAGAGACCAGCCTCCAGGCAAGAGGAGGTCCTGGTAGAACTCTGGCAGCCCTCTCAGGTCCTGCAGGGAGAAACCTTGCAGGCCAAGGAGCTAGCAGTTATGTCAGAGCCCCTGGAAGTGGTGGAGGAGGGTGCACCCCAGGTGGCCCCATGTCATGTGGCTACTGACATCACCTAGCAGTCGCTGCAGAACCTGAAGGTAGAATGTCAGGACCTGGCTGCAAAGGCAAACAAGGCCCTGGATGCCCTCCCACAAAGGGACACTCAGGACCTCTGAGGCAAGCTAGTGCTGTCCTACCAGAAAAACTCCAGCGCCCATTTCTGGAGACCTGCCAGGACCTCAGGGGGCACAAGGTGTGTAAGCAGTTCCAGAGCATGGAAAGGATCATCTGATTCAGTACCAGCACTCTTCCATGCAGGGAGGGACACCTTAGGAGCCCTGCCTATGTCCAGAGCCACCCTTGCCTCCAGCTGGTGCCAGTTCTCCAGTGGGGAGGGGTTTGTGGGGGACAGATAGACCCCCAAGTAGAGCCGTGATTACACACTGAAGTGGATCCTGTGGAGTGTGGGTGGGACTGATCCCATCTGCCACCCATCACCCAGGCCGAAGCTCTTGATTCAGTTGACCTGGGCAGAGGAGACTGCTGAATACAACACCTGACAGGCCTCCACCTTTGCCAGGTCACCTGAGTCCTGGACCGCAAGGAGTATGTTGTCAGCGTGTGCTGAAAGGACCAGCCGCACCACCGGCTCTTGGGGCATCAACCCTACCACCCACCTCCACAGGAGGATGAGGAAGGGCACCAGGGCCAAGTCATACAGCTGGCCTGACTACGGGCAGCCTCTATGCACCCCTCTCTTGTCTGGGATGGGTTCCATAAGGGTCCAGTTGAACTTGACCAAATACTCTGCAGAAGCATACAGTACCTGAAGAGCCTGCGTGAAGTGGGGCCCAAAGCCAAAGGCCTGCAGCATCCCTGTGAGGTACCAGGGATCCACTCTGTCAAATGCCTTCTCCTGGTCCAGGGATACGAGAGTGAAAGACAGGCCCTCCCAGGTTGCTAGGTCCAGGAGGTTCTGAACCAGGTACAGGTTGTTGAAAATGGAATGTCTGGGTACCATATACAACTAGTCGGGATGGATCATATCCATAGCATGGACTGCAGGGACAGTGTGATGGCCTTCACTGCCACCCTGTAGTCTGTGCACAGGAGGGACATGGGATGCCAGTTCCTCAGGTCATGGGGATCCCCCTTCTTCAGCAGGAGGGTCAGAACAACCCTCCAGCATGACAGAGGCAGTTCCCCACTTCCTTCAGATTCATAGATTTCATAGACATTAGGGCTGGAAGGGACCTCGGAAGTTCAGCAAGTCCAGCCCCCTGCCCAAAGGGCAGGAAGTCAACTGGGGTCATAGGATCCCAGCAAGATAAGCATCCAATTTGCTCTTGAAGGTGTTCAATGTAGGTGCTTGAACCACCTCTGATGGCAGGCTATTCCAGAACTTGGGGGCTCGGACAGTAAAGAAATTCTTCCTTATGTCCAGTCTGAAATGATCTTGTAGTAGTTTATGACTGTTCGACCTCGTCATCCCTTAGGGCGCTCTGGTGAACAAACGTTCCCCCAGATACTGGTGGTCACCCCTGATAAAATTAAAGGTGGCCATCAGATCACCCCTGAGCCTGTGCTTTTCTAGGCTAAAGAGCCCCATAGCTCTCAGCTTGTCGTTGCAAGGTCTGTTTTCCTGATCTCTGATCATGTGTGTGGCTCTTCTCTGGACTCTCTCAAGCTTCTTCACATCCTTTTTGAATTGTGGAGCCCAGAACTGGATGCAGTACTCCAGCTGTGGCCTCACCAAGGCTGAGTACAAGGGGAGAATGATGTCCCAGGATTTGCTTGAGAAGCATCTATGGATGCAAGCCAGCATTTTGGTCACTTCACTAGCCGCAGCATCGCATTGAAGGCTCATGTTCATCTTGTGGTCAATGATAACCCCCAAGTCTCTTTCTTCCATAATGCTAGCCAGCGTAGCACTGCCAAGGGTATAAGGATGCTGCAGGTTTTTCTTCCCAAGGTGGAGAACCTTGCATTTTTCGGTGTTAAACACCATCAGGTTCTCATCCACCCATTTGTTGAGCCTGTCCAGGTCAGCCTGGATCACCTGCCTGTCTTCTGGTGTGGATGCTTTGCCCCAAAGTTTGGTGTCATCGGAGAAATTGGCCAGTCCACTTCTGACTCCAATGTCTACACCATTAATGAAGATATTCAACAATATGGGTCCAAGGACAGAGCCTTGGGGGACCCCACTGGTCACAGGACACCATGATGAGTGACTTCCATCAATTACTATCCTCTGGATGCGACCACAGAGCCAGTTTCCCAGACAGCAGATCATGGTGGACCCAAGGCCACAATTGGCCAGTTTCACCAAGAGGTGATCATGGGATAACAGATCAAAGGCTTTTTTGAAGTCAAGATCTATGACATCAATCTCTTCTCCCTTGTCCAGGTGATAGGTCACCTGGTCATAGAACGAAATAAGTTGGTCAAGCAAGACCTTCCTGCAACAAACCCGTGCTGGCTATCCCTTAGGATGTTGGCATCAGCCAGTCCATTAAGGATGGCCTCTTTAATAAACTTTTCTAAGAACTTCCCCAGGCTGATGGGCCTATAGTTAGCCGGATCCACTTTCCTCCCTTACTTGAAGATAGGTACCACAGTGGCCTTCTTCCAGTCTTCGGGCACTACACAAGAGCCCCAGGAGTTTTCAAAGCTCAGACTGCAGCAAAGTCCAGGCCGAGGATGTCCCAGAAGGCCCAGTAGAACTCCATGGTCAGCCCTTCAATGCCCAGAACCTTGTTGCCAGGCATCAGGAAGATGGTGGCCAAAAACATGCCAGAGTAAGAAGAACTTCCAGCCAGTCCCGGTCACCCACGCTGGCCTGCGGAAGTCCCTCCCACAGGGTCTGACAGTCTTCGGCATTGGTCGGATCCAGGGAGAACAGTTCTTCATAGAAGGCCCGCATGCACTGGCATATCTCACTTGGATCCGTGATGGGGGTTCCGACACCTGGCAGAAGGCAGTTCATGTATTTCTTGGCAACCCACCTTCTCTCCAGGGCTTAGAAGAAGCAGGAGCTGCAATCCATCTCCTGAAGGAGATGGATGTGTGAGTGGACAAATGCACCATGATAAGGCGGTCATCCAGAGCCTGAAGCTCTTCCCACCTCTCCCAAGATTCTTTGCAGAGGGTTGAGTTGGTTGGGTCAGTGGCCAGTCTCCATCTCAAACACTTCCCACTCGAGCTGCTCCTGGACTGCTTCCCTTTGCCAGGAGTGCCCCTGAATGTAGCTGCAGCAAAAAAGCCAGACACACACCTTCCCCATGTCCAAGCCCAGGGGAAAGGTTCCTGTTGTTCCTTCCAGGATAGCCAGAACTCCTAGAAGGCCTCCCTGAAGCCCACATCCTCCACTGGATTGACACTGAAATGCCAGTAAACTGACCCTGGATGCCCAGGCACTAGCGTGGCCTGGGACCAGACAAGGTGGTGACTGCTGAAAGGGGTTGGCCAGATGTTAGAGGACTGGGCCCGGGCAAAGTGCAGCAAAGAGATATAAACCAAGTCCAACTGAGAGTGGCATGCCTGTTCCTCCCCCACCTTAACATAGGTGAAGGCAGGGGGGCCGGTAAGATGACAGGTATGCCGGATGTCCACCAGGGAGTAGTCCATCAGGATCTCCCCATGGATGCCCATGGTGGCCTGGTTTCACTCCCTGCCCAACTGGTCTTGTGCATCTAGGGTGATGTTAAAATCCCTGCCAAAGACCAGGCACTTGCAAGGGTTAAGGGTACTGATGTAAGTGGCCACTTGAAGGAAATAATCCACCAACTCTGGGTGTACACATTCAGAAGGTTCAGGACCAGCCCCTGCACTTGGACCAGGAGATGCAGCAGGCAGTCCGGCATCACCTGAACATCCTGGAGAACCTCCAGCTGCAGGTCTGGGGAGAACAGGGTGGCAACCCTGCAAGAGGTGGCTGAGAGGTGACTAAAAATGACCCTGCCTCCCCACTCCACCTGCCAATTAGTTTCATTGGCCAGAGTTGTCAGGTTCTCCTGCAAGAATATGAGGGGGTACCCCTCTGAAGACCCTTCCTGTAGCCATGGACATTGAGGGTTATGATCTTAAATGACCTTATGACTGGAGGGGTGGAATGGACAGTTCAACAGTGGCCTTGTGCATCTTAATGCCCAGTGTGGGGTCCTCAAGTTTGCACAATGCCCTCCCATAAGTATAGAGGGTGTCTATGAAACTGCAGGCCCACCTACAAATGGGCAACTTTTAGGCCCCTTGTCTTCCCCTGCCATTGCCCTTGCAGTGGCGAGGACACTGTCAAAATCTCCCCAGCAGTCCATGGTGAGCTGTACCTTGCTTCCAGACCACTGGGGGTACCTGTGGTCAAGAAATGCAAGTAGCTTACCTTTGGAGACTGCCGGGACCAAAAGGTCCTCAGACTCCATGGAGCCTGCCAGTTCTCAGGCATCCTCCTTCTGGTCCTGGGGCTCAGTGGGCTCTTTAGGCACTGTCTGAACCCCCTGCTTTGCTAAGACCCCGGACTGTGGTTATGATTGGGAGATCTCTGTATTCCCTTGGGACAGGGGTGGGGATAAGGATGGGGGTGGGGCTCCTTCACAATATGGTAGGGTAGAGTGGAGTCCCAGGAGGGCCTGTGCAGGGACCCAACAAAATTGGCCTGTTGATCAGGGGATCCCACCCTAACCCCTTCTGGTGTGGGGCATTGAGGCAGGCTGGAAGTAAGATTTTTCTGGGAGGGGGAGGGAAGAGACTTGTTGGGCACCAGGGTAGCTTCAGTGTCTGCCTCAGGGTCCTGGGAAAGGGGACCTCCCTCCTCAGGGCCTACCAGAGTGAGCCCCAAGGCCCCTGTCTCACCCAAATTGTGAGAAATGGAGGGCTTCACTGTTAGACCTTCTTTTGGGTTGGCCTCAGCCTCACCACTCATAGTTCCAGGGAGCGGTCTCTGGCCAGTGGAGTGAGAGGCTTCGTCAATGGGCTCCTGTTCAGGACTGTCCAACAGCCCTGAAACCTCCTCACTGGGATAACCCATTTAATCTTTCCTGGGGGTGAGGTGTTGGGTGCAGCTGGGGAGGCTCCCAGAAGCTGGGCCACTTATTCTCCCCATGGTCTTGGGCAGGTGTCAGGGAGGGGTGAGGAGTGTTCTCCACATCAGAGGGCTCTAGCTGCACCTGGGCCTTCTTCTTGGCTTTGTGCCCAGAGGGGAACTGCACCCACTCAGCCATGAGGTTGTCTCCAGGTGAACAGGCTCCAGTAAAAGGTGAGGGTTGAGGGGGTGGGCAGTTATGTCAGGGGCACAGCTAGGGGTGGGAGGTCTCACTCCCTCTTCTCTCTTGGCTGATGCACCCCTCCCTGGGACTCCATCATACTTGATTGGGAAGGCGGGGTCCGCTGAGCTCACAGGGGGGCTGGGACTTGTGGCTGGGTTGCCAGGGGGGCCTGAGGGGGAAGGGGCACCCCTCTTGCTAGTGGGACCCATGGATTCCTTCCTTACCTGGTCCATGGGGTACTTATGTTGCAAGTGCCCTGGGGCATGGCACTAGAAGCATTGCAGATTCCCCAGTGTATACAAAATCCTCACTAGGGCCCCTTGAAATGGAATCACAAGGCAGCCCGTGGCCTTCAGCTGCACTCCTGCTGCCAGTTCGGAGCTGCACTCCCTCTGGACCCAATGAAAGAATGCATGAACATGGCAAAGGCCAGCATCTTGGCACCCCAGTGAGAGGGCCATTACTGGGACGATAACTCTCCCTAGGATTTTGGAGATGGGAGAGCAGGACCCAATTGGGGCTATAAGGTGGGACAGAGCTGAAGACCCCTCTGGTCCCCAGCTCTTCTAGGGGCTTAAGGGGGACATACTTGCTTCTCCAGCATAAGCCAACTTTCCATTGCTTTTGGTGTAGTGGTCTGAGGAAAGGAAAAAGATCCCATTGCCATGAAAGCAGGAGGCCACCATAATCTTGGGGGCCCCCACTACCCGACGCAGGGCCTGCACTCAGGTCTCAAAATTCAGGTTCTCCCACTTGGGTAGTTGGCACTTAACCCCGTGCCTGTGGGTGAGTGCCAGAAAGGGGGGCCCTGTCGCCCAAGCTGGAAGGGCCGGTGGTGGAAAGTCCAGGCCCTGCAGGTATGGGGTGTCCCCCAGCTGCAGTTCCCCCACTGTGGGGCTGCATTGTGGGTCAGGGGCTTGGGTCAGTGACAGGCTGAGGGGTGTGGTGGTTGGTGTGGTGCACCTGGTCCCCTCAGGTGCTGGTAGTCTAGGCTTGGGGATGGGGCCCTCACCCTTCCCACCTCCAGATGTGGAGGAGGCTAAAGAGCCCTTCTCACTGCCCTTGTCCTTGGTCCCTGATGGTGGGGAAGGGGGCTTCTGAACCCCTCCTGGAGGGACCTGGCCAGGGGCCTGCCCCTGCTGGCTCTCTGCTGGAGCCTTGCCTGTTCCCCTCTCTCCCCCCCAGCAAATGTCTCAGGCTTCTCTACCCCTGGAGGAGGTCATTTGGACTCTGCCTCTGGGGTGGGGGCTGCAGGGGCATGCATCCCCTCATGGGCTTGGCAGGGATGTGCCCCCATTTGTGGGGGCTGAAGGAAGTTCTATGGGGGCATCTGCCCCCCCATAAGGTTCCTGCCCTGCCATTTCTTCACATAAGGGAAAGGGAAATCAATAAAGCAGCAGCAGCAGCCCAAGGCAAGAAGGGGTATGGCCAACTTACCCCCGAAAGCTCTGAGAATAAGCCAGCAGCTAGCAGTAGCCAGAGGCAGAGAAGGGTCTGGCCATCTTTTCCGCAGAAGCTCCTGAGACCAAGGTTGCAGCAACCAGCAGTAGCAGCAGCCTAGGACAGGAAGGGGTATGGCCAATTTCCTCCCAGCCTCCCAGGGGAGCTTTTTATATTGCTGGCCCCAGCCTTCAGCTCCCTCTGGCTGCAGATCTAGGAGGAGCTGAGCATGATCAATTTGCCCCTAAGTGGCACAACTTGCCCCACACTAAAGTGCATGCTCAGGCACATGTGTTGAAACAAAAATCCCTGGCACAAATTTGTGCCACTCTTATTTGAGCTGCTGCAAGTGTGGATGCACCCATAAAGCTTTCCTGATGCTTTCACACTGGCAGAAGGGGGTAGTGGTAAAAATCTCACTACTTTGTCCACAGCTAGGAGAACATATAATAGATGTTTTATCATTAGGGGTGTGTGAAGCGGGCCCTGTTTGATTCAGATTTGGCCCAGATCAGGGACAGTGATTCAATTAATTGATTTGGATCACTGTCCTTGATGTGACTCAGCCAAATCTAAATCTGAAGATTTGATGCTGATTGGGAGAATCAGCAATTTGGACACAGACACTCTTTAAAAGTTTGTTCTATATACCTTAAGGTACCAGTGCAGCTCATGATCGCTGTGATGCTGGGGTGCATGGAGCATTCCACAGGAGTGTGGGGGCAGGAGTGTGGGGGCCACGATGTGGTTAGTGGTGAACCCGGAAGTGGACTGGAAGTATTGCAGATTTCTGGGTCTGCCAGGGAGCTCACTGGGGGTTTGGAGGGGTGGGGGGACCTGCACCTCCTTGGCTCAGTGATCAGTTGCAGAGGGACCCTGGGTGCCCCCCCCCAGACCCAGGAGGCATCAGTCACCAAGCCAGGTGGGCAGGGGGACCCCTCTGCATGCTCCCTGGCAGACCCAGAAGTGGAGCAGAAGCACTTCCGGTCCACTTCTGGGTCCGCTGCTGAGTGCACTGGGGAGCCCCACACACTCCTGTGGGGCTCCATTGCCCCACCATTTCAGCATTCATGAGCTGCCTGCTACCTAGAGGTATGTAGAAAAAACATTGAAAGCTGTGTCTATGTCCGAATCGCCGAATCTTTCTGAATCTCTCCAAATCAATTTGGAAGGATATGATTCAATTTGGAGAGATTAAAGTGTTCTCTGATTCAATTTGGATTTGGAGATTCAGTCACTGAATTGGGCCAAATCTCCGCTAAATCAAATCTGGGACTGAAGCTTCACATAGGCCTAGTAATCATGGTTCCTTCTAATGGTTGGTAAACAGAAACCAGACTACTTCTGTGGTTAAAATTATGCACACACGAGTGTTTTGCTGGATTGGGACCTATAGGAATTCTCTTTCAGTTCAAGTAGGAAAACCTTTTGCCTCACTAGTCTGAGATACTAGTCTGACACAGAAGAGACATGTGTTTTATCCAGTAGCTGTATCTAAAGCACCTAGATTTGTTACAGCTAACTCTCTAAGAGCTTTTCATATTGTGATTCAGCAGATGGTGAAGTCTCTTCTAAGCTTGTAACAGCATTTACCCCAAGTAGAGCATGACCTGATATTCCTGCTAACTGCTGCATTTGTACTTTGTGTTCTGTTCAGTCTCAGGGAGGCTGCATCCTGCTTCCTGCTAGATACACATGGACACACTTGATTCTGTTGCATTTCTTAGGAGGTCAGATCTTTAGGCAAGTAATGAGATTTGCCAGTGGTGTCTGGAGATTTACAAGTTTGTTCTATATCCTGTAGGCTTAATATCCTTTGCACTTCTCCAGAAACTCCTGGGATAGATGACTGAGCTACTTTGTTTTTTGCAATAGACTCTTTTTCTTCCTTTCTAAACTTATTAACATGAATTTCAATTATTTTTAGAACCCTACAAGTAATTTATTTTTAATTATCTACACTATGTAGCTGTACGTCGCTAAATATTCAGGTCAATTTAAGGTCTCTCTCTGAAAACAGGTACTATAATCCCGTAAAGGCTTTTGATCTAGTTCTATTATTGTTATTAATTATAATTAAAATACTGCCCAATGCTTATTTAGCAATTTTATGTTCAGAGAGTCTTACAAACATTAACCAATTGATTTTCACACCATCATTGTAAAGTGGGTAGGAAAATACATTTCCTTTTAGTGAAGTACAGGAAGTTCTTGGACTTACGACACAATTGGTTCCTGAAAACTGTCTTAAGTCAAAACATTGTAACTCGGAAACAATTTTCTCATAAGAAACAAAGTTATAAATGGGGGATTGGTTCCTGAACCAAGGCTCAATATCCTATTTTCACTAAAAATACCCCAGAATTTTGTACTCGATCAATTATAGATGAGTAATATAGCTACATTAATGTATTTATATTGTAAATAGCAATCATATTGATTTGGAAGGACTTCTTTGCGGTGACTTTGCTGGACTTTTTAAAAGGCTCTTGCCTGGAGTCTTCTCAGGAGTCTTGGCTGCAAGTTTTTCTGGAGTCTTGTCTGCTTTCTTAAAGAAAGTGTCCAAAGGAAGTTTGGACAGATGTTCTCCAGGGAGATGAGCAACAGAGAGAACTTGTTCACTGGTATGGCATTGCATCTGATCAAGCGTTGCAAAGTCAAACCTGATGTCATAAAGTTGAAACAGCGTGTCAATTGATAAATGTTGTAAGTTCAAAATGTTGTAACTTAAAACATTGTAAGTTGAGGACTGCCTGTACTCTAGACCACAAAGTGGAAAGAAGAAAGAGAAGTTACTTACCAACAGTAACTCAAGTTCTTCTAGGCATCCTGTCTGAGTGCATGTTCCACTATGAGTGCACATCTACCTCATTCAGTTGAACTTGGAGACCATTTGCCTAGCATTGCCTGCAGGATGGACATTCTCTCTGCCTCTTTTCATGCTTTAAGTCATGGGGCATACATTCCTCTTGCTCTACCGCTTCCTGTCCATTGCAGAATCCTAGGATGGAGTCTAGGAGTCTCAGAGGAGGAGGGGATGTATGTGGGCATCACAGGGGAATTGTATATAATCTCTCTGAATCTCCACAGCCTGGTGTGTCAAGCCCTGGTTCCATCCAACTCGGACACCTGGCCATTCAAACCCTGACCCTTCTTGGATACCCATGGTCCTCCCTCAGGGAACTGCCTTCCATACCACCTCTTGAGACAGGGACTTCACCTCTTTGAAGGGAAAAGTAGTGCCCTTGAAATCCCAAGCAGCAAAGCAGACAGGCCCTCTTCAACAAAAGGTCTTTTATTGGGCAAAGGCAGCACTGCAAGAAGTTCTTGCCCCCTCCAAAGGGTTAAGCAGTACCTCTGTTCCCAGTACAGCCTGCACATCCCCAGGCACCCCAAAGTTGTAGCTCATTGGCCATTTCCATTCCTCCCAGTCCTGAGCACCCTGTAACTAGCTTAACTATTCCTTTTCCAGTTTCTGGTCTGCACAGCACTGAGCATCACAAAGTTAGCCTGGCTGTTCCCTCTAGCCTCTCTAGTTACCAGCCAACTGCCTCCTTTTCAGCTGCTTAGTCCATTGTTTCATGATAATCTCCTCTTTCCCTTGATGCCTCTGGGCAAATGGATTGCATCTGTCGAGGGATGGTTGTCAATCCAACCTGAGGTGTCAGTGTGGTTATACAATTCTTTGTTGCTGGAGGTAAATCTTACCTTGTCCAACAGTAGGCAGCTCTGGGGCTTCATAAGGATCCTATTAATCCTTCTTCCCCCTTGTACAAGTTAGTCATAGAAATGGAGATGTTTAACATTATTACAGAACTAACACAAAAAAAACAGGCATATTACAAAAAATGGAGTCTGTCTCATGTTGATCACAGGATGAACATGAGAGGCCAGTGCAATGCTGTAGTCAACAGAGCTAATAGTCTACTGTGATGCATTAGCTGATGCATCGCAAGCAGGGCTAAGGAAGTGATACTTCCTCTCTACTAAGCTTTGATGAGACCCCCCCAGCTGAAGTACTGTGTCCAGTTCTGGATGGCGCACTTCAAAAAAGATGTGAAGAATTTTGAAATGGTCCAGAGAAGGGCCACAAGAATGATTAAAGGCCTGGAGGACTGCAAAGGATGCCAGGCCTTTAATCACTACAAGGATGCCATTCCTATTTTTGTACAGTCCTGGGGAATGAGGCCAATGGTGCAGATATTATAGTCTTGGTGCTGGCTCAGACAACAGTGCTGCCAAACCTGCAGCAACAGGTCCTCAGTCAACCAGTCATGATGGCATGCTTCCTACCACTCATACTCCAGTGCTACTCATACTCCAGTGACACTGTGATGGCATAGCATTAACCTGAGCCAGGGTATTATCTGTTTTATCACTGCCCTGGCTTGGATACAAGAAGATTTCCACATTTTCTAAATAATGGAAACTTCCCAACACTATTTTCTTACTCCCTACACACTAGTTCCAAACACATCTTTTTT
>JAVSML010015263.1:0-12029 GCA_038503035.1 Crocodylus rhombifer
TTGACGTGGTGTCCGCAGGACCCCATTCGCTTGCCTGGGGTTGACCTGGTGGCTGCAAGGCCCCATTCGCTTACCTGGGGTTGACCTGGTGGCTGCTAGGCCCCATTATCTTACTTTAGGTTGACCTGGTGGCTGCAAGGCCCCATTCGCTTGCCTGGGGTTGACCTGGAGACTACAACGCCCCAGTCGCTTGGCTGGGGTTGACCTGGTGGCTGCTAGGCCCCATAATCTTACTTTGGGTTGACCTCGTGGCTGCAAGGCCACATTCGCTTGCCTGGGTTTGACCTGGAGGATGCTAGGCCCCATTCTCTTACATTGGGTTGACGTGGTGGCTGGAAGGCCCCATTCGCTTGCCTGGGGTTGACCTGGTGGCTACAACGCCCCAGTCGCTTGCCTGGGGTTGACCTGGTGGCTGCAAGGCCCCATTCGCTTACCTGGGGTTAACGTGCTGGCTGCAAGGCCCCTTTCACTTACATTGGGTTGACCTAGTGGCTACTAGGTCAAATTCGCTTACATTGGGTTGACCTGGTGGATTCAAGGCCCCATTCTCTTTCCTGGGGTTGACCTGGTGGCTGCAAGGCCCCATTCTCTTCCTTGGGTTGACCTGGTGGCTGCAAGGCCCCATTCGCTTCTTTGGGTTGACCTGGTGGCAGCAAGGCCCCATTCACTGGCCTGGGGTCTAACTGGTGGCTGCAATGCCCCATTCCCTTACCTTGGGTTGACCTGGTGGCTGCTTGGCCCCGTTCTCTTACATTGGGTTGACCTGGTGGCTGGAAGGCATCATTCCCTTACCTGGGATTGACCTGCTTGGTCCAAGGCCCAATTCGCTTTCCTCGGGTTGACCTTCTGGCTGCAAGGCGCCATTCGCTTGTATTCCGTTGACCTGGTGTCTGCAAGACCCCATTCGCTTACCTGGGGTTGACCTGGTGTATGCAAGGCCCCTTTCGCTTGTCTTGGCTTAACCTGGTGGCTGCAAGGCCCCATTCGCTTCCCTGGGATTGACCTGGTGGCTGCAAGGCCCCGTTCGCTTGCCTGGGGTTGACCTGGTGGCTGCAAGGCCCCATTCTCTTACATTGGGTTGACGTGGCGGCTGCAAGGCCCCATTCGCTTTCCTGGGTTTGACATGGTGGCTACAACGCCCCAGTCGCTTCCCTGGGGTTGACCTGGTGGCTCCAAGGCCCCATTCGCTTGCCAGGGGTTGACCTTGTGGATGCTAGGCCCCATTCTTTTACCTTGGGTTGACCTGGTGGCTGGAAGGCCCCATTCGCTTACCTGGGGTTAACGTGCTGGCTGCAAGGCCCCTTTCACTTACACTGGGTTCAACTAGTGGCTGCTCGGCCCAATTCGCTTACATTGGGTTGACCTGGTGGCTGTAAGGTCCCATTCGCTTGCCTGGCATTCTCCTGGTGGCTGCAAGCCCCATTCACTGGCCGGGGGTCAACCTGGTGGCTGCAAAGTCACATTCCCTTACCTGGGGTTGACCTGCTTGGTCCAAGGCCCCATTCGCTTGCCTGGGGTTGACGTAGTGGCTACAATGCCCCAGTCGCTTGGCTGGGGTTGACCTGGTGGCTGCAAGGCCGCATTCGCTTACCTGGGGTTAACGTGCTGGCTGCAAGGCCCCTTTCACTTACATTGGGTTGACCTGGTGGCTGCAAGGCCCGATTCGCTTTCCTGGGGTTAACCTGGTGGCTGCTAGGCCCCATTCTCTTACATTGGGTTGACCTGGTGGCTGCAAGGCCCGATTCGCTTACCTGGGTTTGACCTGGTGGCTGCCAGGCGCCATTCTCTTCCATTGGGTTGACCCGGTGGCTGCAAGGCCCCATTCGATTGCCTTGGGTGATCTGGTGGCTAGAACGCCCCAGTGGCTTTCCTGGGGTTGACCTGGTGGCTGCAAGTCCCCATTCGCGTACCTGGGGTCAACGTGCTGGCTGCAAGGCCCGTTTCACTTACATTGGGTTGACCTGGTGGCTGCAAGGCCTCATTCGCTTACCTGGGGCTAACGTCCTGGCTGCAAGGCCCCTTTCACTTACATTGGGTTGACCTAGTGGCTGCTAGGCCCAATTCGCTTACTTTGGGTTGACCTGGTGGCTGCAAGGCCCCATTCGCTTTCCTGGGGTTGACCTGGTGGCTGTTAGGCCCCATTCTCTTACATTGGGTTGACCTGGTGTCTGCAAGACCCCATTCGCTTGCCTGGGGTTGACCTGGTGGCTGCAAGGCGCCTTTCTCTTGCCTGGGGTTGAACTGGTGGCTGCAAGGCCCGATTGGCTTACTTGGGGTCAACCTGGTGGCTGCTAGCCCCATTCTCTTACATTGGGTTGATCTAGTGGCTGCTAGGCCTAATTCGTTTACATTGGGTTCACCTGGTGTCTGCAACACCCCATTCGCTTGCCTGGGGTTTTCCAGGTGGCTGAAAGGCCCCTTTCACTTACATTGGGTTGACCTAGTGGCTGCTAGGCCCAGTTCGCTTACATTGGGTTTACCTGGTGGCTGCAAGGCCCAATTCACTTGCCTGGGGTTGACCTGGTGGCTGCAAGACCACATTCGCTTTCCTGGGGTTGACCTGGTGGTTGCAAGGCCGCATTCGCTTACCTGGGTTTGATCTGGAGGCTGCTAGGCCCCATTCTCTTACATTGGGTTGACCTGGTGGCTGCAAGGCCCCATTCGCTTGCCTGGGGTTGACGTGGTGGCTACAATGCCCAAGTCGCTTTGCTGGGGTTGACCTGGTGGCTGCAAGGCCCCATTCGCTTACCTGGGGTTAACGTGCTGGCTGCAAGGCCCCTTTCACTTACATTGGGTTGACCTAGCGGCTGCTAGGCCTCATTCTCTTCCATTCGGTTGACCTGGTGCCTGCAAGGCACAATTAGCTTGGTTAGGGTTGACCTTGTGGCTGTTAGGCCCCATTCTCTTACATTGGGTTGACCTAGTGGGTGCTAGGCCCAATTCGCTTACATTGGGTTGACCTGGTGGTTTCAAGGCCCCATTCGCTTCCCTGGGGTTGACGTGGTGGGTGCAAGGCCCCATTCGCTTGCCTGCGTTTGACCTGATGGCTACAACGCCCCAGTCGCTTGCCTGGGGTTGACCTGGTGGTTGCAAGGCCCCATTCGCTTGCCTGGGGTTGACCTGGTGGCAGCAAGGCCCCATTCGCTTCCCTGGGGTTGATCTGGTGGCTGCAACGCCCCAGTCGCTTGGCTGGGGTTGACCTGGTGGCTGCAAGGCCCCATTCACTGGCCTGGGGTCGACCTGGTGGCTGCAGGGCCCCATTCCCTTACCTGGGGTTGACCTGGTGGCTGCTAGGCCCAATTCTCTTACATTGGGTTAAGCTGGTGTCTGCATGGCCCCATTCGCTTGCCTATGGTTGACCTTGTGGCTGCTAGGCCCCATTCTCTTACATTGGGTTGACCTGGTAGCTGCAAGGCCCCATTAGCTTGCCTGGGGTTGAGGTGTTGGCTACAACGCCCCAGTCACTTGGCTGGTGTTGACCTGGTGGCTGCAAGGCCCCATTCGATTACCTGGGGTTTAAATGCTGGCTGCAAGGCCCCTTTCACTTACATTGGGTTGACCTGGTGGCTGCAAGGCGGCATTCGCTTACCTGGGGCTAACGTCCCGGCTGCAAGGCCCCTTTCACTTACATTGAGTTGACCTAGTGGCTGCTAGGCCCAATTCGCTTTCCTGGGGTTGACCTGGTGGCTGCTAGGCCCCATTCTCTTACATTGGGTTGACCTGGTGGCTGGAAGGCCCGATTCGCTTACCTGGCGTTGACCTGGTGGCTGCTAGGCCCCATTCGATTGCCTGGGGTTGACCTGGTGGCTACAACGCCCCAGTCGCTTGGCTGGGGTTGACCTGGTGGCTGCAAGGCCCCATTCGCTTACCTGGGGTTAACGTGCTGGCTGCAAGGCCCCTTTCACTTACATTGGGTTGACCTAGTGGCTGATAGGCCCAATTCGCTTTCATTGGGTTGACCTGGTGGCTGCAAGGCCCCATTCGATTTCCTGGGGTTGTCCTGGTGGCTGCTAGGCCCCATTCTCTTACATTGGGTTGACCTGGTGGCTGCAAGGCCCGATTCGCTTACCTGGGGTTGACCTGGTGGCTGCTAGGCCCCATTCTCTTCCATTGGGTTGACCTGGTGGCTGCAAGGCCCCATTTGATTGCCTGGGGTTGACCTGGTGGCTACAACGCCCCAGTCGCTTGGCAGGGATTGACCTGGTGGCTGCAAGGCCCCATTCGCTTACCTGGGGTTAACGTGCTGGCTGCAAGGCCCCTTTCACTTACATTGGGTTGACCTAGTGGCTGTTAGGCCCAATTCGCTTAGATTGGGGTGACGTGGTGGCTGCAAGGCCCCATTCCTTTGCCTGGGTTTGACCTGGTAGCTGCAAGGCCCCATTCGCTTGACTGGGGTTGACCTGGTGGCTAGAAGGCCCCATTCCCTGGCCTGGGGTCGACCTGGTGGCTGTAAGGCCCCATGCCCTTACCTGGGGTTGACCAGCTGGGTCCAAGGCCCCATTCGCTTACCTGGGGTTAACGTGCTGGCTGCAAGGCCCCTTTCACTTACATTGGGTTGACCTAGTGGCTGCTAGGCCCAAATCGCTTACTTTGGGTTGACCTGGTGGCTGCAAGGCCCCATTCGCTTGCCTGGGGTTGACCCGGTGACTGCAAGGGCTCATTCGCTTGCCTGGGGTTCACCTGGTGGCTGCAAGGCCCCGTTCGCTTACCTGGGGTTAACGTGCTGGCTTCAAGGCCCCTTTCACTTACATTGGGTTGACCTGGTGGCTGCTAGGCCCAATTCTCTTACATTGGGTTGACCTGGTGTCTGCATGGCCCCATTCGCTTGCCTATGGTTGACCTTGTGCCCGCTGCCCCATTCTCTTACATTGGGTTGACCTGGTAGCTGCAAGGCCCCATTCGGTTACCTGGGATTGATCTGGTGGCTGCTAGGCCCCATTCTCTTACATTGGGTTAACCTGGTGGCAGCAAGGCCCCATTCGCTTGCCTGGAGTTGACCTGGTGGCTGCAAGGCCCCATTCGCTTCCCTGGGGTTGACGTGGTGGCTACAACGCCCCCGTCGCTTGGCTGGGGTTGACCTGGTGGCTGCAAGGCCCCATTCGATTACCTGGGGTTAACGTGCTGGCTGCAATGCCCCTTTCACTTACATTGAGTTGACCTGGTGGCTGCAAGACCCCATTCGCTTACCTGGGGCTAACGTCCTGGCTGCAAGGCCCCTTTCACTTACATTGGGTTGAGCTAGTGGCTGCTAGGGCCAATTCGATTACATTGGGTTGACCTGGTGGCTGTTAGGCCCCATTCTCTTCCATTGGGTTGACCTGGTGGCTGCAAGGCCCCATTCGATTGCCGGGGGTTGACCTGGTGGCTACAACGCTCCAGTCGCTTGGCTGGGGTTGACCTGGTTGCTGCAAGGCCCCATTCGCTTACCTGGGGTTAACGTGCTGGCTGCAAGGCCCCTTTCACTTACATTGGGTTGACCTAGTGGCTGTTAGGCCCAATTCGCTTACATTGGATTGACGTGATGGCTGCAAGGCCCCATTCGTTTGCCTGGGTTTGACCTGGTGGCTGCAAGCCCCATTCGCTTGCCTGGGGTTGACCTGGTAGCTGCAAGGCCCCATTCCCTGGCCTGGGGTCGACCTGGTGGCTGCAAGGCCCCATGCCCTGACCTGGGGTTGGCCAGCAGGGTCCAAGGCCCCATTCGTTTTCCTGGGGTTGACCTGCTGGCTGCAACGGGCCGTTCGCATGTATTGCGTTGACCTGGTGGCTGCAAGGCCCCTTTCCCTTCCCTGGGGTTGACTTGGTGGCGGCAAGGCCCCATTCGTTTACCTGGGGTTGACCTGGTGGCTGCTAGGCCCAATTCTATTACATTGGGTTGACCTGCTGTCTGCATGGCCCCATTCGCTTGCCTAGGGTTGACCTTGTGGCTCCTAGGCCCGATTCTCTTACATTGGGTTGACCTGGGGGCTGCAAGGACCCAATCGCTTGATTGGTTTGACTTGGTGGCTACAATACCCCAATCGCTTGGCTGGGGTGGACCTGGTGTCTGCAAGGCCCCATTCGCTTACCTGCGGTAAACGTGCTGGCTGCAAGCGGCCATTCGCTTGTATTGCGTTGACCTGGTGTCTGCAAGACCCCAATCACTTGCCTGGGGTTGACCTGGTTGCTGCTAGGCCCCATTCTCTTACATTGGGTTGACCTGGTAGCTGCAAGGCCCCATTCGCTTGCCTGGGGTTGACCTGGTGGCTGCAAGGCCCATTCTCTTACATTGGGTTGACCTGGTGGCTGCAAGGCCCCATTCGCTTACCTGGGGTTAACGTGCTGGCTGCAAGGCCCCTTTCACTTACATTGGGTTGACCTAGTGGCTGATAGGCCCAATTCGCTTAATTTGGGTTGACTTGGTGGCTGCAAGGCCCCATTCGCTTGCCTGGGGTTGACCTGGTGGGTGCAAGGCCCCATTCACTGGCCTGGGGTCGACCTGGTGGGTGGAAGGCCCCTTTCCCTTACCTGGGGTTGACCTGGTGGCTGCTAGGCCCAATTCTCTTACATTTGGTTGACCTGGTGTCTGCATCGCCCCATTCGCTTGCCTATGGTTGACCTTCTGGCTGCTAGGCCCCATTCTCTTACATTGGGTTGACCTGGTGGCTGCAAGGCCCCATTCGCTTACCTTGGGTTAACGTGCTGGCTGCAAGGCCTCTTTCACTTACATTGGGTTGACCTAGTGGGTGCTAGGCCCAATTCGCTTACATTGGGTTGACCTGGTGTCTGCATGGCCCCATTCGCTTGTCTATGGTTGACCTTGTGGCTGCTAGGCCCCATTCTCTTACATTGGGTTGACCTGGTGGCTGGAAGGCCCCATTCGCTTTCCTGGGGTTAACGTGCTGGCTGCAAGGCCCCTTTCACTTACATTGGGTAGACCTGGTGGCTGCAAGGCCCCATTCGCTTACCTGGGGTTGACCTGGTGGCTGCTAGACCACATTCTCTTACATTGAGTTCACCTGGTGTCTGCAAGACCCCATTCGCTTGCCTGGGCTTGACCTGGTGGCTTCAAGGCCCCATTCGCTTGCCTGGGGTTGACCTGGGGGCTGCTAGGCCCCATTCTCTTACATTGGGTTGACCTGGTGGCTGCAAGGCCCCATTCGCTTGCCTGGGGTTGACCTGGTGGCAGCAAGGCCCCATTCGCTTCCCTGGGGTTGATCTGGTGGCTGCAACGCCCCAGTCGCTTGGCTGGGGATGAGCTGGTGGCTGCAAGCCCCATTCACTGGCCTGGGGTCGACCTGGTGGCTGCAAGGCCCCATTCCCTTACCTGGGGTTGACCTGGTGGGTGCTAGGCCCAATTCTCTTACATTGGGTTGACCTGGTGTCTGCATGGCCCCATTCACTTGCCTATGGTTGACCTTGTGGCTGCTAGGCCCCATTCTCTTACATTGGGTTGACCTGGTAGCTGCAAGGCCCCATTCGCTTGCCTGGGGTTGATGTGTTGGCTACAACACCCCAGTCTCTTGGCTGGGGTTGACCTGGTGGCTGCAAGGCCCCATTCGCTTACCTGGGGTTAACGTGTTGGCTGCAAGGCCCCTTTCTCTTACATTGAGTTGACCTCGTGGCTGCTAGGCCCAATTCGCTTACATTGGGTTGACCTGGTGGCTGCAAGGCCACATTCGCTTTCCTGGGGTTGACCTGGTGGCTGCTGGGCCCCATTCTCTTACATTGGGTTGGCCTGGTGGCTGCAAGGCCCGGTTCGCTTACCTGGGGTTGACCTGGTGGCTGATAGGCCCCATTCGATTGCCTGGGGTTGACCTGGTGGCTACAACGCCCCAGTCGCTTGGCTGGGGTTGACCTGGTGGCTGCAAGGCCCCATTCGCTTACCTGGGGTTAATGTGCTGGCTGCAAGGCCCCTTTTACTTACATTGGGTTGACCTAGTGGCTGCTAGGCCCAATTCGCTTACTTTGGGTTGACCTGGTGGCTGGAAGGCCCCATTCGCTTGCCTGGGGTTGACCCGGTGGCTGCAAGGGCCCATTCGCTTGCCTGGGGTTCACCTGGTGGCTGCAAGGCCCCATTCACTGGCCTTGGGTCGACCTGGTGGCTGCAAGGCCCCATTCCCCTACCTGGGGTTGACCTGCTGGGTCCAAGGCCCCATTCGCTTTCCTGGGGTTGACCTGCTGGCTGCAAGGGGCCATTCGCTTGTATTGCGTTGACCTGGTGTCTGCAAGACCCCATTCACTTGCCTGTGGTTGACCTGGTGTCTGCAAGGCCTCATTCGCATACCTGGGGTTGACCGGGTGCATACTAGGCCGCATTCTCTTCCGTTGGGTTGACATGGTGGCTGCAAGGCCCCATTCGCTTGCCTGGGGTTGACCTGGTGGTTGCAAGGGCCCATTCGCTTGCCTGGGGTTGACCTGGTGGCTGCAAGGCCCCATTCGTTTACCTGGGGTTAACGTGTTGGCTGCAAGGCCCAATTCTCTTACATTGGGTTGACCTGCTGTCTGCATGGCCCCATTCGCTTACCTGGGGTTGACCTGGTGGCTGCTAGGCCGAATTCTCTTACATTGGGTTGACCTGCTGTCTGCATGGCCCCATTCGCTTGCCTAGGGTTGACCTTGTGGCTCCTAGGCCCGATTCTCTTACGTTGGGTTGACCTGGTGTCTGCAAGGCCCCATTCGCTTACCTGCGGTAAACGTGCTGGCTGCAAGCGGCCATTCGCTTGTATTGCGTTGACCTGGTGTCTGCAAGACCCCAATCGCTTGCCTGGGGTTGACCTGGTGGCTGCTAGGCTCCATTCTCTTACACTGGGTTCACCTGGTGTCTGCAAGACCCCATTCGCTTGCCTGGAGTTGACCTGGTGGCTGCAAGGCCCCATTCGCTTCCCTGGGGTTGACCTGGTGGCTGCAAGGCCGCATTCGCTTGCCTGGGGTTGACCTGCTGGCTAGAAGGCGCCTTTCTCTTGCCTGGGGTCGACCTGGTGGCTGCAAGGCCCGATTGGCTTACTTGGGCTCAACCTGGTGGCTGCTAGCCCCATTCTCTTACATTGGGTTGACCTAGTCGCTGCTAGGCCTAATTCGCTTACATTGGGTTCACCTGGTGGCTGCAAGGCCACATTCGCTTTCCTGGGGTTGACCTGGTGGCTGCAAGGCCTCATTCGCTTACCTGGGGTTGAGCTGGTGGCTGCTAGGCCCCATTCTCTTACATTGGGTTCACCTGGTGTCTGCAAGACCCCATTCGCTTGCCTGGAGATGACCTGGTGGCTGCTAGGCCCCATTCGCTTGCCTGGGGTGGACCTGGTGGCTGCAAGGCCCCATTCTCTTACATTGGGTTGACCTGGTAGCTGCAAGGCCCCATTCGCTTGCCTGGGGTTGACCTGGTGGCTGCAAGGCCCATTCTCTTACATTGGGTTGACCTGGTGGCTGCAAGGCCCCATTCTCTTGCCTGGGGTTGACCTGGTGGTTAGAACGCCCCAGTCGCTTGGCTGGGGTTGACCTGGTGGCTGCAAGGCCCCATTCGCTTACCTGGGTTTAACGTGCTGGCTGCAAGGCCCCTTTCACTTACATTGGGTTGACCTAGTGGCTGATAGGCCCAATTCGCTTAATTTGGGTTGACCTGGTGGCTGCAAGGCCTCATTCACTGGCCTGGGGTCGACCTGGTGGCTGCAAGGCCCCATTGCCTTACCTGGGGTTGACCTGGTGGCTCTTAGGCCCAATTCTCTTACGTTTGGTTTACCTGGTGTCTGAATCGCCCCATTCGCTTGCGTATGGTTGACCTTGTGGCTGCTAGGCCCCATTCTCTTACATTGGGTTTACCTGGTGGCTGCAAGGCCCCATTTGCTTACCTGGGGTTAACGTGCTGGCTGCAAGGCCCCTTTCACTTACATTGGGTAGACCTGGTGGCTGCAAGGCCCCATTCGCTTACCTGGGGCTAACGTCCTGGCTGCAAGGCCCCTTTCACTTACATTGGGTTGACCTACTAGCTGCTAGGCCCAATTCTCTTACATTGGGTTGACCTGGTGGCTTCAAGGCCCCATTCGCTTACCTGGGGTTGACCTGGTGGCTGCTAGACCAAATTCTCTTACATTGAGTTCACCTGGTGTCTGGAAGACGCCATTCGCTTGCCTGGGCTTGACCTGGTGGCTTCAAGGCCCCATTCGCTTGCCTGGGGTTGACCTGGTGGCTGCTAGGCCCCATTCTCTTACATTGGGTTGACCTGGTGTTTGCAAGGCCCCATTCGCTTCCCTGGGGTTGACCTGGTGGCTGCAAGGCCCCATTCGATTGCCGGCGGTTGACCTGGTGGCTACAACGCCCCAGTCGCTTGGCTGGGGTTGACCTGGTGGTTACAAGGCCCCATTCGCTTACCTGGGGTTAACGTGCTGGCTGCAAGGCCCCTTTCACTTACATTGGGTTGACCTAGTGGCTGCTAGGCCCAATTCGCTTACTTTGGGTTGACCTGGTGGCTGCAAGGCCCCATTCGCTTGCCTGGGGTTGACCCGGTGGCTGCAAGGGCTCATTCGCTTGCCTGGGGTTGACCTGGTGGCTGCAAGGCCCCATTCACTGGCCTTGGGTCGACCTGGTGGCTGCAAGGCCCCATTCCCTTACCTGGGGTTGACCTGCTGGGTCCAAGGCCCCATTCGCTTTCCTGGGGTTGACCTGCTGGCTGCAATGGGCCATTCGCTTGTATTGCGTTGACCTGGTGTCTGCAAGACCCCATTCGCTTGGCTGCGGTTGTCCTGGTGTCTGCAAGGCGTCATTCGCCTACCTGGGGTTGACCGGGTGCCTACTAGGCCCCATTCTCTTACATTGGGTTGAGCTCGTGGCTGCAAGGCCCCATTCGCTTGCCTGGGGTTGACCTGGTGGTTGCAAGGCCCCATTCGCTTGCCTGGGGTTGACCTGGTGGCAGCAAGGCCCCATTCGCTTCCCTGGGGTTGACCTTGTGGCTGCTAGGCCCCATTCTCTTACATTGGGTTGACCTGGTAGCTGCAAGGCCCCATTCGCTTGCCTGGGGTTGATGTGTTGGCTACAACGCCCCAGTCACTTGGCTGGGGTTTACCTGGTGGCTGCAAGGCCCCATTCGCTTACCTGGGGTTAACGTGTTGGCTGCACGGCCCCTTTCACTTACATTGAGTTGACCTAGTGGCTGCTAGGCCCAATTCGCTTACATTGGGTTGACCTGGTGGCTGGAAGGCCCCATTCGCTTGCCTGGGGTTGACCTGGTGGCAGCAAGGCATCATTCGCTTCCCTGGGGTTGATCTGGTGGCTGCAACGCCCCAGTCGCTTGGCTGGGGATGAGCTGGTGGCTGCAAGGCCCCATTCACTGGCCTGGGGTCGACCTGGTGGCTGGAAGGCCCCATTCGCTTACCTGGGGTTAACGTGTTGGCTGCAAGGCCCCTTTCACTTACATTGAGTTGACCTGGTGGCTGCTAGGCCCAATTCGCTTACATTGGGTTGACCTGGTGGCTGAAAGGCCCCTTTCGCTTTCCTGGGGTTGACCTGGTGGCTGCTGGGCCCAATTCTCTTACATTGGGTTGACCTGGTGGCTGCAAGGCCCGATTCGCTTACCTGGGGTTGACCTGGTGGCTGCCAGGCCCCATTCGATTGCCTGGGGTTGACCTGGTGGCTACAACGCCCCAGTCGCTTGGCTGGGGTTTACCTGGTGGCTGCAAGGCCCCATTCGCTTACCTGGGGTTAACGTGCTGGCTGCAAGGCCCCTTTCACTTACATTGGGTTGACCTAGTGGCTGCTAGGCCCAATTCGCTTAGTTTGGGTTGACCTGGTGGCTGCAAGGCCCCATTCGCTTGCCTGGGGTTGACCCGGTGGCTGCAAGGGCCCATTCGCTTGCCTGGGGTTCTCCTGGTGGCTGCAAGGCCCCACTCACTGGCCTTGGGTCGACCTGGTGGCTGCAAGGCCCCATTCCCTTACCTGGGGTTGACCTGCTAGGTCCAAGGCCCCATTCGCTTTCCTGGGGTTGACCTGGTGGCTGCAAGGCCACATTCGCTTACCTGGGGTTAACGTGCTGGCTGCAAGGCCCCTTTCACGTACGTTGGGTT
>JAVSML010015265.1:0-10446 GCA_038503035.1 Crocodylus rhombifer
CCCCCCCCCCCCCCCACTTAGGCTCTGGCCTGGGCCATTTATAAAGGCCTGGCCCTGCCCTCTTCTAGCCAGCTGACCAACATTAGTTGCCCTGGCAACCCTCACCTGTGCTGCCCTGTTGATTGGCAGCTGTCCTTATTACTATTGCTAGTAGCGAGCACCCTAGTGCTCTGCTACATGGACATTGGTGTAAAAAGCTCACTGGCCAAGTTCACTGATGACACTAAACTTTGGGGCATAGTGTCCACACTTGATAATAGGCTAGTGATCTTGATAAGCTTAGTAAGTGGGCAGATATAAACCTAATGATGTTCAATATTGGAAAATGCAAGGTAATCCACCTGGGGGAGAAGGGCAGGGGACCCACAGCACATTTATAGGCTCAGCAGCGCTACGCTTACTAGCACCATGGCCAAAAGAGACTTGGGAGTCATGATTGACCGCAATATGAACATAAGCCACCAATGTGATGTTGCAGCTGGTAAAGCAACCAAAACTCTGGCTTGCATCCATAGATGCTACTCAAGTAAGTCTCAGGATGTCATCCTCTCACTATACTTGGCCTTGGTGAGGCTGCAGCTGGAGTACTGCATCCAATTCTGGGCTCCACAATTCAAGAAGGATGTTGAGAAACTTGAGAGAATCCAGAGGAGAGCCACACGCATGATCAGAGGGCAAGAGAATAAGTCTTATGATGAGAGGCTGAGAGCCATGGGATTCTTCAGCCTAGAAAACCTCAGGCTCAGGGGTGACCTGGTACCTGCCTATAAGTACGTAAGAGGTAAGCATCAGCATCTAGGGGAACGTCTGTTGTTGAGTAACGCCCCAAGGGATAACAAGGACCAGTGGTCATAAACTCCTCCATGACTGTTTTAGGCTGGACAAGGAAAAATTTCTGAGCCCCCAAGGTCTGGAATAGACTTCCTCTAGAAGTGGTACAGACACCTACTCTGGACTCATTCAAGAAACATTTGGATGCTTGTCTTGCTGGGATCCTTTGACCCTAGCTGACTTCCTGCCCCTTGGGCAGGATGTTGGACTTGATGATCTTCAAAGTCCCTTCCAGCCCTAATGTCTGTGAAATCTATGAAATCTGGAGGTGCTTCAAAGTGGAGTGTCCTCATTAATGTCTGTCAGCATGTGCCGGGAGCATGGCTGTGCTGAACCTGCCCAGCCCTGCCCCCAGTGCTGTCTTCAGAATGGGAGAGGGGGAAGGGAGCAAAGGGAGCTTCGTCTGGGATTTCCGTAGCCTGCTCTAGAGAGTCAGGTAGGTGGATTGTAGCCCTCTCCTGAGGGGGCTGCAATCCACCCCCTGTCAAGACAGCAATTCTGAAGACAGCACTGGAGCTGGGAAGGGGGAGGGTTGGGGCTAGGGGAGAGCAGCTGCAGACACAGCTGCTCCAAACTGGAGCTCAATTCCACATTCTCTTCCCTCCCCACACCCGCCCCTATCCAATAGTCAATATCTGTTGGGTGGCAGGGATCATTGTAACTCATGGCGCTTTTCTGCAGGGAGCTGCACATCTATCAGCATCCTAACATCAGTGGTTGACATCTGCAGTACACAAACTTCTTTAATCATATTTTTAACAGATGAAATATTCCCAAAATAGCCTTACATATAAGATTGTCAAATGGGAAGCAGGGCTTAAGCAATATCTAGTAACTGCTTTTAGAAATGCCTTTCAGAGAGAGTCTGCATCTGTTTTAGTTCAAGAATATAAAATATAACTTCAGAAACAGATAAAGAGAATATTTTAACACCCTCCTCTTAAAATGTGTATCCCTAAAGACTGCTGTTCATCCTTTAGCATGGCATGTTTTGATAGAATTATTCAAAAAAAAAGGAAATTGAGCATTTGATTGGGAAGCTCTTAAAGTATACATTTTCCCTTAAATTTAAACATCAGTGCTTGCACAGGAAATAAATAGGTACAGAGAAAGCAGGTGCTCTCATGTTGTATGCACAGCTTTTTTTGTGTGTATGACAGAAATTAAGTGTTGTGCTCTTACTAGGTCAAATTTTCTGGTGATTGTAACCCAGGCATGTGTGAAGGTGAAGCATGGATTCCCAAATGTATAACTTTACATACAGGTTATATTTGGGGTACAAATTATTTAACTACTTTGGTGATGTTACTGTTGTCAGTGTCATAATTCTATATGCAGCCATCCAGCTGAGTCAGGGGTTTTGAACCTTTTTTTAGTCCTAAATACCCCCAGTGGCCAGATGCTGAGCGGCGGGGGGAAGGCGGGGAGCAAGGGTACTGCACGGCCAAATGCTGAGAGGGGGTGGACGGTAGTGGATGGCCAAACGCCAAATGGGGGGGCAGTCAGTGCAGGGCTGAACATGGATCAGAGAGGTGGGGCTGGCACATAGGTGCATAAAATAACTGAGGAACGAACAGATCATGCACAGGGGGTTCTCATCAGCTCCTGAGACTAGCTGAGAACCTGAGATATGGCTCTGAGCTGTGAAGCTCTACCAACACCCTTTGGGAACTGCCTTGTGCTGTATGACTTTTAAAATAAACAGGAACAGAAAACCGGCTTTTTCTACCATTTGATGTAATGTCCATAGATCATTAACTATGTCTGAGACAGGTAGAGAGAGTTAATGACCTGATTGATTCCTCATACCTCATTTTTTACCTCAATAACTCAAAAACCACTTTATATGTAATGTTCATTGATATTACTCTATCATCCACCAAAGTGCACTAATTTTTTTTAAATAAATGCACAGTAGTACTTCATACTAGCTTCACCACAAGTAATGAAGAATAGTTGACACTATAGGAGGCATATGGTTTCTCCTCAGCCTAACAGTTCCTCCTGCCAAGGCAGGGGGTCGGACTAGATGATCTGCCTAGGTCCCTTCCGACTCTAGCTACTATGAAACTATGAAACTATAACAGTCAACATGGCTAGCCTTGTTAAGGCATTCCAGTTTCTGTAGGCAAGAGTATATGAGGAATTGATGTAGCTGTCTTGTTGCCTGAGCTTGTCACCTTTGTGTACCTGACCAGTCAACCTGGGGAATCATTTACAGCTGGGTCATCCTGGGGCAACCTTTGATATGAATCCATGACTCTGGAGCCATAACAAGATATAGGTGGGAGAACATGACTTCTAAGGAGAGGCTGAGGGACCTGGATTTATTTAGTCTGGAGAAGAGAAGACTGAAAGATGATTTAATAGCAGCCGTCAACTACCTGAAGTGGGGTTCCAAAGAGGATGGAACTAGACTTTTCTCAGTGTTGGCAGATGACAGAAGAAGGAGCAACAGTCTTAAATTGAAGCAAGAGATGTTTAGGTTACATATTCAGAAGAACTTTCTCATGAGGAGGGTAGTAAAACACTGGAATAGGTTACCCAGAGAAGTTGTGGACTCTATCCTTCAAGGTTTTTAAGAACTGGCTAGACAAAGCCTTGGCTGGGATGATCTACTTGGGGGCTGGTCCTGCTTTGAGCAGTGGGTTGGACTAGATGATCTGCTGAGGTCCCTTCCAACCCTAATTGTCTGTGATCCTATGATAGAGTAACCTCTCTGCCATTGTGTGCTAGGCATAACATTAACAGAAAATAATTCGCTTACACTGCAATTTAATATTGTTATTCCATAAAATATTAAAGCTGCAGATCTTTTGTTCAGGTTAATATGAATATTGCACAGGGTAGCTATAAATACAGTTTTAGCTGAGAAAGTAAGGGGGAGAAGAAGATATGGCTTGCCCACCCAGTGCTACCTTGTCCATACAGTTCCACGTGTTTACAATTCTTGCTTTGTAACTAGGCTAGAAAGAAGAGAAAACAGATCAGAAATGTTTTCTCTATTCCTGCTAACAGACGACCTTCTCCTGCTCTGCTGCATTGTGTAATCTGTTGTAGTTTTGACCTCATTCCCTTTTTTTTCCTTCCCATTCACAGCACTGAAGGCAGACATTAGCCTCTTAACGGTCAATTGCTATACGCAGGGTAGGATTGAATGCTCATCTAATGAATCCAACACTCAGCTTAGACAAATAAACCCAAGCAGCAGGACATAGCCTTCATGTTCCTGACACTTTTTCAAGGGAATGCAAGTGATTTAAATGGAGAGTTAGGCACCATTTTTAAAAATATTTCAAACAGCTGACTTGGACCAGAAATGAAGCTGGACAAATCCAAACAGTAGCATTCTTGAAAATGACTTTCTAGCTAATTTTTAGGCCACCTTACTTTGCCTTCTTCCCACTCTGTAGTTGCTAGGCAACCTTGATAGCATGGCTGCTCATGGCATTAAATACCAACTCCTGTTGTGCTTTGTTTTGTGTGATTTGTTTCACCCCCATAGCTTAATGAGGAAAAGGACCATAGTCTAAGATACCTTTCCTTTTTCTTTCTTCTGACCATCAGAGCGTGTCGTGTCCTTTACCATCCATATGCATATGTCTAACCAATGGATAAAACACATATTACTAAAAGATTAAGGGCCAAATACAAATCTGATATAATTGGCAGAAGTGAACTGAGCCGTGCATGTTACTGAGTACTTACATCTTTAAAATGATAGTTTGTTGATTTTTCTCTTCTCCTCTGTGTCTTTTAATGAATATCCACATTTTAGAAGCTTTGCATCTTTTATGAGCTGTGTTTTAGTGTCTGGTGGCCTGAAAAATGGTTATCTCTTCAAACATTATAGCATAAGTTAAATCATAATGGACTATAATACCCAATTATTGGGTATATTATATTATTGGGTATATTAGTTAACATAGGTGCCAAAGTACAGTTCTGTTCAACCGTGTTCAAATCCCTGTATATATTTTTGTGACACATCTTCATTTTCCCCTGAGGATTGAGTCATAAAAAAGTGGGAGGAGGACCCAACCACCTTCTGCAATACCAGTTTTTCAAGGAATCAAGCAGGTTGGAATAGGCTCTTATGTAGGTGCCTGAGTCTACTAACATGCCTAATAGGTGGAACAGAATCTGGCCCTAAAAGAAGCAGGAATTCTACTGATGTAAGTATGTTTGCGTGTTAGATATCTATTTGGAAAATAGATAAAATATCTGTTGCTGGCAAGGTTATGATGATGTGCAGTGGTTACGCTTACAAATGTAGCTTGCCCTCTAACTAATATAAATATTTAGGTACATGTGTTTAAGTTTTCTAAGGCAATTTGCAAAATTAAGGTATGACGTATAAATGCCATATAAGGTCATTTACACCAGGAATTAAAGCTGAATTAAATACAGATTTCTGTGCTGAGTATCACCATGAACAGTATTTGAGGGCATAGAATTAAATTGTAAAGATAATTTCTTTTAAAATTGTTTTCCCTTTCTTAAAAAAGAATTTCTTTCTTTACTCCATATTCTACTTGGGTTAATCCTGAATGTGCCAGTTAGTGACATCATAGGCAGAATTCCAGTTCTGTCATTGACAAAACTTTATTTAAAGATTTGTCTTCACTATAAAATTAACTGGGGTTTTACTTAGGAGCTGTCCCTAGCTTGAGTCCCATTCACCCACACAAGCCAGTCAACTGACCATCAGCATACTTCACACCTGAGCTAGGTGCTTCATCCAGAGTATTAGCTAATGCCAAGATGGTTTATTTACACTTGTACTTTGGCTGGTAATTCAAAACTTTGCAGTATGGATGCAGGCCAAAGCTACTTGAGTGGTGTTAGTTCTACAGGAATCATGGTTGTAGCCGTACTGGTCTAGAGGCAAAAGAAATCAGAACTTGTGGTGGAGGTGATATCTTTTATTAGACCAACTAGATTTTGGCAAAAAAACAACTTTAGTTGCAAGCTGTCAGGCACAAGCACCCTTCTTCAAGCATAGGAGAGAAGATTATAAAAGTTCTCCTGGGTAGAAATGAAAGTTTATATTTAATAGGAGGGTTGAAGGTGTTGTAAAATCTCCTGTTTGGAACAGTTAACCTTGCAGAGTAAGCTCAGAAAAAAGTTGGAATAGTCTATTTACTAGGCCTGTGTGAAGTGACTAGTATTCACTTCAGATTCAGATTTGGCTGATTCAGGAGACAGTGATTCGATTCTCACTGGCTGCCCCACCTGCTCTCCAAGCTCCTGGTTTAAAAAAATGAAAAAATAAAAGCCCCCATTCACTGGCTGCTGCCAGGCTGGGGAGGGCGGAGATCCCTGCTGCCCCCCACTGCCTCATGTTGCATGGGGGGCTTTGCCATGAGCCCCCAGAAGCCCTGAGACCACTGCAGCAGCTGGTGAGTTTGGGTTGTTTTGTGCTTTTTTTTAAAGAACCAGGAGCTGGGGCCAGGCAGGGCAGCCATGGCGGGGGGGGGGGCACTCAGGGGGATTGGGGAAGCAGGCAGGGGATTGGGGCCTGGCAGGGGTCCCCCCATTGTCCCCTCCCCACTCCTCCAGCCCTCCCTTCCCTGCCCTCTGCTTACCAACATGGGTCCAGCTTCGTGCTGCAGTGAGCAGGGACTGCCTGAATTACCAAAGCTCTCTGAATCTTTTCCAAATTGATTCGGAGAGCTTCCAAATGATTTGGACCTTTTCATTGGTTTCCTGATTCGATTCGCATTTGGTGATTTGTTGGGTGCTAAGCAGGATGTAGTCATATTTCCTTCTAGTTATGGTGCTTGTGCCTGAAAGCTTGCAATTAAAGAATTATTTTTGCAAAACTCTAGTTGGTTTAATAAACGATATCACCTCTTCCACAAATTCTGATTCTGTTAATCCTAAAGTGCTTTCTTGCAGTTTCTCATGGCCATATATTTTTTGCATTCTCAGTAGGGCTCTTCTGATTTACATTGCTTTAGGATTCATGGGATATGGCCCCAGAAGGTCTGTTGCCACTCACAATTTGCTGTAAGCAGTGTGACAATCGTAAACTGTTTTGCAGTACAGAGATTCTTGCCTGAGCTAGGCCAACCACAAACTCAGATACAAGTGCTAATTACCCAAGATTAACTCTATAGTAAAGGGTGAAAGTTGGGTCATCATCTGTGAAATACCATGAAACTTCTGGAGTGTTTTTCTCTGCTGTCTTCTGTATTGTCATCATTTACCCAGGAACAAAGTGGTGCATTGTGACAGGATATCATTTACACCCACCTTGCACTCTTTATGAGGCGGAAAGCCAGTTTCAAAGATGAGGGGCCATCGCATAGAATGTCCTGGTAACTCCCTTTTTTATAAACTGATGCATGAAAAAGAGAGTGTGTCTCAGTTTCTCAAACAGGCAAGTTTCATAGCTCTGAGGTCTTTGCAGGTTAAAAACAATCATTTCACCTGGAGATTCCAGAGCCATGTGTAATGCATTTATGATGAGACACTCCACTAAACAGGTTTTAGCAGGAGATCTGTGGGATTCTCCGTGGGATCTCTAGTGGGAAACTTCTTTGTGGGATCTCTCTTTGTGGCAAATTGTTCTTTGAGTTGCTTCACCAGTGCTCATCAGTAACACAAAATGTATTCAAAGTATGCCACTCGCTGACCTTCATCCTTAATCTGCCAGTAATGTGAGGCATGAACTACTTTTTTGCTGTCCCAGCCAGCTAATGAGTGTGTTGCCTAAAAAGCAACCCTCTAAGTTTTAAGTTAATATTTGTTCTTTTACAGGCTCAGCCTTCAGATGTCTCCTTTTAACGGTATTATTTTTGGCCTCTTCATTTCAGAATGAAATAGTAAAGAAAGGCAAAGATTTATTCTTTTTTTCACATCCCAGGCAACAAGAAAGTTTCCAACTCACAGAAAGACTTTAAGGCACTTGTCCAGCTCTTTAGAAATTATCCAAGTTCTCTTCAAGTTACCCATCTTTAAAAAAATATCCAAAGAAAATACAATTTTCTCAGACAGAACTTAGGAAAGAACAGTCTTAAATTACCATATAGTCTTACATACAACACAGATTTTTTTCAGTTGCTGGAAATTGGGGGAAAATAGTAATAACAGTTTCTGTTCCTCTGCAGGGGGGTGGAGGGTGGGAAGCAAAAGTAACAGTGCAGTGCTAGGTGATCCCTAGCTGTTGGTTTAGATACTTTCCCTTTCCACTGTTGTGCTGCAGAACCTGCTACTCAGTTATATACTACTACTTCTTGGCATTTTCAAGGAGAGATAATTTTTTTTTGTTCTGCCTTTCAAAAACAAGGTGCGTATCTTATTTGGGGGTGTTTTTTATGTGAGAAAGTACGGTACATATTCCAGTTCAAATATTCTAAAAAAATATGCCTTTCCTAGAATCATAGAAAGAAAGACTGGAAAGGACCTGTAAGATCATCAAGTCCAGTCCCCTGCCATGGGCAGGAGGTAACTGGGTTCAAATGAGCTCAATGAGGTATTTGTCTACCCTCCTCTTAAAGACCACCAGAGACGGCGACGGCACCACCTCCTGGAAGTGTGTTCTAGATTCTAGTTACCCATATGGAAAAGAAGTTTTTCCTTATGTCCAGCCAAAACTTTTCCTCGATTAGGTTGTGTCCATTGGTCTGCATCTTCCCAGGGGAGGGGGCTTTTCTGAAAAGTTGTTCTCCTAGATTCTGGTGTTTTCACTTGATATATTTGCAGGCAGCTATTAAGTTACCTATCAGCCTTCTTTTGCTCAGGCCGAACAAACCCAGATCCTGAAATCTCTCCTCACAGGGCCTGTCCCCCTTCTCTGCACCCTTTCAAGCTTGTCCACATCCTTCTTGAAGTGTGGTGCCCACAACTGGACATAGTACTCCAGCTGTGGCCTCACCAATGCTGAATAGAGGGGGAGGAGCACCTCTCTGGATTTGTTGGCAACACATCTGCTGATGCACGCCAGAGTTCTACTTGCTTTGTTGGTGACTTCGTCGCACTGGTGGCTCATATTCATCCTCTGGTCAACTGACACCCCAACTTAACTGAGAAGATTTCATAGGAAACCGTATCAAAGGCCTTGCTAAAATCTAGGTAGAAGACATCCACCTCCTGTCCCATATCCAGGTGGTTAGTTACCTGGTCATAAAAGGACACCAGGCTTGTTAGGCATAACCTTCCTTCTACAAAGCCATGCTGGTTGCTTCTCAGTACCCTACCAGATGCAAGCTTATGGTTGATGGCCTCTTTCACAGTTTTTTCAAAGATCTTCCCCAGGACCAAAGTCAGACTGACCAGTCTATAGTTGGCAGGGTCATTCCTCTTTCCTTTCTTAAAGATGGGAACCATGTTCACCTTTTTCCAGTTGTTAGGGACAACTCCTGAGTTCCATGTCTGCTCAAACAGCCCTGCCAGAGGCACCACTGTGAGCTCAGCCAGCTCTTTCAGCACTCCCGGATGAAGGTTGTCTGGACCAGCTGAGTTAAAAATGTCCAAATGATCTAAGAGTGTTGCTGGACTGATTTTATGAGGACTGCTGTTATTGCTGTATTCCCCGCACTGGTGACCAGTTCTTTCCTGGTTTCAGGAAAAGTAATGAAAAGTAATTATTAAGAAGCTCTACCTTTTCATGGGGGATGAATGTGGGCTTCTGCTCTCTGTTCAGTAGGGGTGCCACAGTGAAGCTTGATTTTTTTTCTTGCTCCCTATGTACATATAGAACATTTTTTTGTTATCTTTAATATTGATCACCAACCTGATTTCCATGGATGCCTTGGCTTTCCTTGTCTCGTGTCTGCAGACCCTGGCCACATGAGTGTACTCTTCTCTGGATTTTGATCCATTTTTCCATTGCATGTACACTTCTTTTTTCTTTTTGAGAAGTTCCCTAATGTCTCTGTTGAGTCAGGCAGGTCTCTTGGCCCCTCTCCCTTCTTTTTGATCGCATAGGGATGGCCTCTTTTTCAGCAGTAAGAATGGCCTCCTTGAGGGAGTGCCATCCTTCATGAGCTCCCAACTTGTCCAGTTGTTGGTTGTGAAGAGCCTTTCCAAGTAGACTCCTTAGTTTACCAAAGTCTGCCTGTCTAAAATCTAGGACTTTTGTTCTGCTGGTAGAGTTCCCAGCCTTTCAGTAGATGGTGAATCTGATCAGATAATGATCTCTGTCACTCGGGACACCTCCAATCTTCAGGTCACTTAGCATGTCTTCCCCTTTGGCCAGCTCCAAGTCTAGAGTGGCTTTACTCCTAGTCATCCCCTCCACAGCCTGTGTCATGAACAGGTCATCTATAGTCACCAAGAAGTTGGTTGATCTGCTGGAGCTGGATGAATGATCTTTCCAGCAGATGCCAGGGTAGTTGAAGTCACCCACGACAATCAAGTCTTTAGTCCTGGCTGCTTCAGCCAGTTTGCTGTAGAATTCCTGGTCTCTCTCCTCTTCTTGGTGGGGAGGCCTATAATAGACTCTCATCATCAGGTCCCCTCCTCCCAAGCCCCTTTGTATCTTGACCCAGAGGGTCTCAAGGGATTTCCCCCTGCCATAAAATGTAACCTGCAGGGAGAGGTACTGTTCCTTCATGTAGATGGCCTCCCCTCCACCCTTCTTCCCATCCCTGTCCTTCTTATAGAGCC
>JAVSML010015266.1:0-21029 GCA_038503035.1 Crocodylus rhombifer
AGATCCAGTAAGGCATTCCCCCTAGTGGGACCATGTACCTCCTGCGTTAGGTGGAGGTCCTGTACACAGGTTAGAAACCTGCGTGAGCGGTGGGACTTTGCTGTCTGTGTCTCCCAACAGATGTCTGGGTAGTTCAGATGTCTCTTGGGCACTTCCCCAAGTCAGGGGGGCAAAAAGCAAAGTCTCCCTTAGTCCGCAGACCTAAGGGGTCTCTCTGGTGTAATTTAGACCCACCCCTCAATAAGTCTCCCACACCGGTCACAAAGGAGAACTTTATTGATTACCGGGGTAGGGTGAAAATAGGATACAAGATTGAGAATATCCTAGAAATCCCACAGAACAAAACAGTGTGGCTGAGGTAGCCTTTTGATCACACATCTGTGTTACTGCCAGCTAGATATCTAATCCGATGATTGAGTAGCGTACTCACAAGCATCTTCCAGAGTTCTTCCGTTTCCCCTCTGGAGTCTTGGGGTGAGAGAGAGCTAGGTCCCGATGGGAAGGCGACGTAGAGGGGGTTATCAAAGAGCGGTGCCTTCAGGATCGGGTGTTTGACCAGGGCGGCCTTTAGGATGTCGAATGCTTCTTGGCACCCCGGCCTCCAGACCACTGGATCAGGGCTGCCCTTCCTGGTCAGCTCGTGTAGGGGGGCTGCCGTCGCTCCGAATCCCGGGACAAACCGTCTGTAATATCTGGCCAGGCCAAGGAAGGCTCTGACTTGCTTCTTGGTTTGTGGAGGCGGCCAGTCCTGGATGGCCTCGATCTTGTCCCACAAGGGAGCAATATGACCTCCATCCACCTGATGTCCCAAGTATACTACCTCGGATAGTGCCCACTGGCACTTTTTGGCTTTCACTGTAAGACCGGCTTGCTTGATCTTGCCCAACACGGGGGTCAGATGGATCAGGTGCAATTCAAAGTCCTGACTGAAGATGGCGATGTCATCCATGTACGCCATGGCAAACAGCTTGCACCCTTGCAGCAGGTTATTAATCAGTCTTTGAAAGGACACCGGAGAGTTGCGCATACGAAAAGGTAAAACCATAAACTCATGTAGTCCCACAGGGGTGGTAAAGGCGGACTTGGCTATGGCTTCCAGATCCAGCACCATTTGCCAGAATCCTTTGGACATATCGAGAGTAGAGATGACCTTGGAGGGACCCAGGTGATCGAGCAAAGTGTCCATCCTGGGCATAGGGTATGCATCAGGGGTGGTGATAGCATTCAGCTTCCGGTAGTCCACACAGAACTGGATGGACCCATCCTGCTTCCGGACGAGTACCACCGGGCTGGCCCAAGGACTCACTGAAGGCTGAATTACCCCTAACCCTTCCATCTCTGTGATCTCTCGTGTTATTTCTTGCTTCACCTTCTCGTTAATTGAGTACGGTCTGGAGTGTACAGGGCGATGGCTGCCCGTGTCTATGGAGTGCACCGCCAGGTCCGTCTTACCTGGTTTGTTGGAGAACACTGTCCCGAAGGCTTTGAGTGCCGCGAGCAGCTTGTCCTTGTCCTGGGAGGGCAGGTGGTCCGGCAGGCGCAGTCCCTCCATTCCTGCCTCTCCATCCCAGTCACCGTACACGACTGGCTACTCGGGGTCCTCAGGCGATCCTTTTACTGAGGAAGTCCAGAGCACCGCATCCCCTCTATCGAAGTAAGGGTTAAGCATGTTCACATGAACAGTCTCAGGCTTTCTCCCACTCCTGGCCACGACATAGGTCACATCACCCAGCTTGTCCAGGACAACATGAGGACCTTCCCAAGCGCCTTGCAGCTTGTCTGTCTTTAGTGACAGGAAAACCATAACCTTATCACCGCGGTCAAAGGTACGCAAGCGAGCCTTTGCATCGTACCAGGACCTTTGCTTCTCCTGGGCCTGTCCCAGGGACTCTCGTGCCACTTTCATCATGTCAGTCAGTGTCTGACGAAAGTTCAGCACATATTCCACCACGGAGGTCTTGGTAGGAGGGATTTTCCCTTCCCACTCCTCTCTCACCAGATCAAGAGGACCTCGGACTCACCTCCCAAGCATCAGTTCGAAAGGCGAGAACCCCGTGCACTCCTGGGGCACCTCCCGGGAGGCAAAGAGCAAGTGCGGCAGTTTCTCATCCCGGTCATTGGGGTTCGAGTCCACATCAGCCTTTAGCATCCCTTCCAAGGTCCCACTGAACCTCTCTACAACCCACTTGTCTGTGGGTGGGAGGCTGTGGTCTTGAGGTGTTTCACCCCACAGCGCTCCCACAGGCACCCCATCACCTCCCCCAGGAAGTTTCCACCCCGGTCGGTCAGGATCTCGGAGGGAAAACCCAGCTGACAGAAGATCTTGGTTAGGGCATCAGCAACCACCGGTGCCTCGGTGGAGGTCAGGGCAACTGCCTCCAGGTACCGAGTGGCAAAGTCCACTAGAGTCAGGATGTACCTTTTCCCTCTACGAGTCTTATGCCTCAGCGGGCCCACAATGTCTATCCCCACTCATTGGAAGAGCTGATCAATGATAGGGAGGGGCTGTAGGGGAGCCTCTCTCTTGTCCCCACTTTTGCCCTTCCGCTGGCAGATTTCACAAGATCTGCAATACTCCATCACATTCTGGGCAATTCGGGGCCAATCAAAGTTTGCCTGCAGCCGCTGGTGTGTCCATTCCCTGCCATTGTGACCAGCACATGGTAAATCGTGAGCCATGGAGAGCAATCGTTGTCTGTATTGGCGATGGGGTTCCCAGGTCTGGGCATGGTTCCTTGGTACCCACAACCAATAGAGAAGTCCCTTATCCCAGACCTCCTGCTCCCTCTTCTCCGGGGTGAACTCACTGTCTTGCTCCTGAGCCGTCTGCCGGAGGTCCTCCAGGCTGGGGTCTGCCAGAGCCTCCTGCTCGAACTCCTCTCGCCCGGCTAAGCCATCAGCAGAGAGCTCGGGGGCTCCCGCAGGTAGTGCGCCTTCACCCTCAGGGACTTCCCTGGACTCCTCCCTGAGAGTCTCACCTCCCTCTGCCACTGACGGACTAGACACTTCCCTGGGACTGTCACTTAGCCCACTCTCAGGGTTGCTAGTTCCCTTAGGGTCTGGTGTGCATTCACCCCCCGCTGGGGCCTCTCCCAGGGCAGCCAATAGTGTGACTGTCTCTTGGGGAGTTTCTAACCCTCCCCCTCTAGCCTTTCTGCTCTGCAGACAAGTCACTGCATTAATGCAGTAGGGCTCTAGCCCTAGGACCTGGTCCACCTCCCGGTGCCGGAGTTCTAGCTCTATGATATCCCGTCCCACCGGGATGGAAACCGGGGCCCCTTCCAGCACACCCATTTCTACACACATCGCGCAGCCTCTCCACTCGATGAGCAGACGAGTTACCTGTACTTCAAATGTTGGAGACCCCACCCCTTGAACGGTGAGGGCCTTCCCTGGGATTATATCCGCAGGTGAAACTAAGCTGGCATCGATTAATGTCACGCTGGACCCCGTGTCCAGCTCCCCAATAAGGGTTCTCCCATTGACCGTTATCTTGGTCCAGTGGGGGGCCATCACCTCCCCTGGGTTTGTGATCCTGTAGCAACAGGCACGCCCCTCGGGGGGGCTCGGGTCTCCCCACTCATTGCTTTTAGCTGTTGCATGTCTGACGGGCTTGGGTTTGTGGCTTAACTTTGGGCAGTTGGGCTTGATGTGGCCCAGCTCCCTGCAGTTATAGCACCCCCTCTTTTCCGAATCGGGAAGTTTGGTCGAATTAGGGGCCTCCTTCCGCTCGGTCTGGGATGGCCCCTTTTCCCCTTTTGGACCTGGCCCTCCCCTCGCCCCTCTTTGGAACCCTTTATGTTCCTTCCCAGAGTAGGGGGGCTTCTTGTCTGACCCCTCACGATTAAGCAACAGCTGATCCGCAATTTCAGCGGCCTCTTGGACTGTTTTGGGGCCCCTGTCCTTGACTAGGGTTTTAACCTCCCTTGGACAGCAATGATAGAATTGGTCCAATGCCATGAGTTGGTACGTTTTCTCGGCAGTGTCAGCCTTGGCTCCCCCTACCCATTTAAGGAAAGCATCCCACATCAAGGCCACATAATCCGCCATTGACTTCTCCGGTTGTGGGCGGAGATTCCAGAATTTTTTCCAGAAATAGTCCGGCCCGAACTTGAACCTCGAAGCCACGGCCTGTTTAAATGTATCATAGTCCTCAGCTGCATCTGTGGGCAGGCTGTTCAGGACCACCACCAGGTCACCATCTACCAAAGCAGCGATGTGCATCATGTACTCCTCCTCAGGCACCTTCAACCGTAGGGCTTGCTTTTCAGAGATGCTGAGGAATACTTCGGGGTCATCTCCGGGTCTATAGCAAGCGAAGGCTGAGGAGTTCGGTTTGGGTTGTTCCCCAGGCGCTCGCAGAGGGCCCGCACCTTCCCGGTTGCTCTGCAGATGGAGTACCTTTAGTTCATGCTTGCGCTTGGCCTCTGCCTCTCGGGCCTCCATCTCCATCTTTTTCAGATCCATCTCCATCTGTACCTTCTCACGCTGGATCTCCAACTCCATCTTTTTCAACTCTAGCTCATACTTGAGCTTGCCCTGTCGCTCCCGCTCCCGCTCTTCAGCTTCTAGCCGCATCTGGTACTTCCAGCGCTCCTCCATAGGGGTTGATTTCCCTGAGGACGTCGGACTTGGCGTGCAGGGCTGTGATTCTGGGGAGGACTCAGGAGTTGGCGAGTGTGGAGGCTGTTCCATGGCTGAGTCGTTGTCACTCAGAATTTTAATCAGTTCCTCCTTCTTTAGCCCTTTCTTCACATGAAGGCCTCTCTCTTTTGCCACCTCTTTCAGTTCAGGCACGGTCTTTTGGACATACTGCTCCTCCATCCTGGCTATCTACACTATCCAGTCGACCCGATGTCAAATTAGAAATTGTTTGCTCAAGGGATTTCAGTGACTCTATTACTCTTCCCAAATTATGCCTGTAAAACAGCAGGGTATTCGGATCCCACCACTACCACCACCTGTGGCGGGCCAGTAGGGGGCGCTCTTGCATTGAGCCGCCCACCTCCCTGCGCCCGCCCACCTTCCCGGCTCCGAATGCCTCCCTAGGGGCACCTCGCGTCCAGCCACCCCCCTTCCTGGAGCACACTCGCTAGCCTGGGGGTAACGAAGCTGCCACCACCCCAAGAATGGACTCGCTCTCGGCCCTGTGTCCTCGGGGAAACACAGGCCTAATGTCCTACAGGTACTCGACCCGGTACAGGCACTTGGGGCACTTCCCCAAGTCCGGGGGCAAAAAGGAAAGTCTCCCTTAGTCTGCAGCCCTAAGGGGTCTCTTAGGCATAATTTAGACCCACCCCTCAATAAGTCTCCCAAACCGGTCACAAAGGAGGACTTTATTGGTTACAGGGGTGGGGTGAAAGTAGGGTACTAGACTTAGCAATATCCTAGAAATCCTAAAGAGCAAAAAGTCTGGCTGAGGTAGTCTTTTGATCACGCATCTGAGTTACTGCCAGCTAGATATCTATCAGACCTCGAGTAGCTCACTCACACGCTTCATCCAGAGGCTGGTGAAATTTCCCTTTGTTGGCAGGCCATTTCTAGCTCATGAGTTTTGGGGGAGAGAGCCAGTTTCAGATGGTAAAGCTCCTCTCAGTCCCCCGCATGGCTGCTGCCCCCTCCTCCTGGGCAGTCTTAACTTATATAGCCCCTGTGACCTCATTCACCTGGTCCAGTGGAGGCCAGCTGCGGTTGGCTGTCGGCCAACCAATTCGAAATGCATCACTAGTTGCCGGGCAGACTCTAGCCCCCCAGGTAGATGCCCCTCACCCAGGTGGCTGATACCAGTCACGTGGGCAGGGGGAGCAGGTCCCCCCCCCCCAGACTGCAGCCAGCTCAGGTTACCTAAAAAGACAGGCTGAGGGTGTGGTCTCCTCTGCTGAGCCCACCCTACTCAAATGGTCACAGCACAGAGATTTAATCACATTGTCACACGGCAGAGATTTTGGGGAGAAACCAAGGCGGCTTTCTGCCACATGTGCCCCCTGACAGGTGTCACCAATCGCCCATGGGAACAGGTTACCCAGACAGGTGGTGGAGTCTTCATCCTAGGAGGTTTTTAATACCCAGCTAGACAAAGCCTTCCCTGGGATTGTCCGGTTGGGGCTGCTCCTGCTTTGAGCAGGCGGTTGGACTAGATCTGACCTCCTGAGGCCCCTTCAAACCCTCACCTTCTTTGATTCTGATGGCACAGGCCTGCCACAGGCTGTTCAGGGATAATGGGCCCCATCGGTTCTGGTCATGGTGGGTCCATAGGGGAGCAGAAGTGCCTGTCGCCTGGCCCAGCCCAAAGGGGTTGTGACCCCATGGCCCTGTCTGACCCCTCTCATCAGACCTTCCCTGACAATGTCTGCAACAAGAGGCAATCAGGGCTGCACTGGGTGTGTGACAGGAAACCATAGCAGAGGCTGCCAGGAGCTGGGCTTAGGGAGGCCAGGGCAGTGGTGGGCATATGTCCGGGGCCAGCGGATGGGCTGCTTGGTGACATACGACTCTCACCTGTTGCAGCCTGCCATCTGCACCCTCCTGACCAGGGAGAAATCTCCCTGCTGCAGGTCCTGGTCCCTGGGCAGCTGGTGACCATGCAGAGCATTGTATCATGGTCCTACCCTAAGCAGCTGGCAATGACCTGGTAGGGAAAGAAAGCAAGAAGGAAGTAGGCCAGGTCCCTGGAGAGCTCAGACCCCAAAAGTGTTCACATGCCCACCCCCAGCCAGGTGCTGGATGGGAAGTCCTACAGCGTGGAGTCCAAGCTTTACCTGCTGAACAGGGGGCCCAAGAATGACAGGGTTGAACACCAGTACTGCATGGAGGACAAGGCCTTACAGAAGCCAAAGTCGAAGTCCAGCAGATTCAAAGGTAGGAACATGTGGGCCAGGAAGCATAAGGAGAGCCCGGAGTGGTGATGCCTGGGGGCTGTTGCACTCTGCACCAGGCGTATGGGCCAGTCTGAGAAGACACCTCCTCGGGCTTAGCTTCTGTTGCTGGTTCTCATGTTTGGGAAATGATTTTTGGGCAGTTTGTGAATGCCCCTTCAGGTCCCCCCTGGAGACCAGGGAACAGCACCGAGTGCTCTCAGCCCAATGGAGAACATGGGTTCATGTCATAGCCCAGTGTCACTAGTGATGATGTGTGTCAGGGGATCCTTCTACCAGCTTTGATCCTCTCTCCCCACTGGAGACTCCACATCCTGAGGAGCAGGCTTCAGCTTGGCCTATGCAATCTCCCCCATGACCCAGGAACCAGCTGCAGCCTGTGACCCTGCCTGGCTGTGATGGGTGCTTAGCACATCTGCCAGTTTAAGAGAAGGGGCCATTCCAAAAGCAACCAGCTCAGGGAGTCACGTGACCAGAAGGGGGAGGGGCTTGGAGCATATAAGCCCAGGTCCTGAGCTGGTCGGGCAGTCTAGCCCAGAGGGCTGCTGGAAGTGGAGGTCCTGAGCAGTAGGGCCACAGCCAGGCTCCTGCCACAAGATCTGGGCTGGGGCAAGCACTGGTGGTTTGTGCAGGGACTAAAGGGAGGTCAGGAGGTCCCAGCTGGGCCAGAGAGAGGAAGAGGGGCCAAAGGAACAGAGGCTCTGGGGTTCGGGGGAGCCAAGGAAAACCACAGCTGGAGAATGGTGGGGCCAGAGGAGCCCAGGAGTCTCACCTGGCCAAGGAGCAGGGCCCCAAGAGAGTGACAAAGACTGGGATTGACAGCTGGAGACCAAGGGGGCAAGGACTGGGAGCCCAGAGCCCGGGGCGCATGTGGCAACAGGAAAGAGCAGCATCTGTGAGGCACAGACGTGGTGTTAGGGGGCAGTCAGAGCTGTGCAACTGGCAGGTAAGGCAATGACCATGGACCCACAAGAGCAAGGTCAGGCTTGTGAAGGCCTGGGGCAGCCCTTGTTTGTCTAGAAGCTGAAGATGTCAAGGTGTGGTGGGTGAGGGAAGGGGGGACTGCCCAAGGGGAGATGGATGAGATTGAAGGGGCTCCAGGGTGTTATGGCCACCTCTGGAGTGGACCCCATTACCCCGAAGCATGGGGAAGCCCAGCAGCTCACATCCTGTTGGGAGACTGGACCCACGTGGCCTGAATGGCCACTCACAGGCTTTTTCTACCTGTCTTCTAGGTGTGTTAAAGTCCCCCAGAGCGCTCAAGAGCTGAGGAGAGAGGAGGCATCTGAAGACAGAGGGAATGTCACCAGCACTGCATTTCTGCCCCCACCCAGGACATGCCAGGGCTAGTGCCCACAGCTGGGCTGGGGGATCAGGCCACGGCTGGGACACGGGAGCAGGGACTGGCTTGTGGCTAGATAATGGCTGGGTCATCCCCAGGGCTCTGTTGAGGGAGGCTGCTCCTGCCGTCTTGCCTCCGACGTGTGGTCTGTGTGGTGGGGCTGGGCAGGGAGCCCAGGGATGGGGGCTGTCTCTCTTTCTATGGAAAGCCCAGTCCCATGGGGGCCCCAGGCTGCCAGAATAAAGATGACATTGGTGACACTTATCTACTTCCCCAAGTGGATTTAGGAGCCACGTGGACAGGGCTAAAGCCTGCAGAGCCTCTGTACAGAGCTTCCCAAGCACTGTGCAGCAGTTCCTCCCTGGCCATCGCTTCGGTCTTCTTCTCCCTGGCCCTCTCTTCCCACCCTTCTTGGCTTCTTGTGGGCTCATTCATGTGTAGGGACTATTTGAAGTCCTGGACTCAGGGGTCTAGGATGGAGGATGCTTGCCAGTTGTAGTGTTGTACATGGTGTGTTTGTGACAATTGTGGCAGGTTTCAAGAAGATAGGTGCAGGGGATTCAGAGAAATTGCACCCCAAAATCTTGAGAGCAAAACTTGTGTCATGTGTATGCGTTGAGCCATATCATGGTCAAAGCTACAGGAATGCTAGCCCCTGCTGAGGTCACAAAGCCTGCCACATTTCCAGGGGATAGGTGCAGAGGGTTCAGAGAAACTGCACCTCGAAATCCTGAAATCAAAACCCATGTCACATGTATGCATTAAGCCACAGTGGGGTCAAGACTGCTGAGACGGTAGCCCCAGTGTAGGCCACAAAGCCTGCCAAGTGTCAAGGAAATAAGTGCAGGGAGTTTGGGGAAACTGCAACCCAAAAGCCTGAAAGCAAAAGTCTTGTCACGGCTATGTGTTAAGCCACAGCAGGGTCCAGACTGCAGGCATGCTAGCCCCTGCTGAGGCTACGAAGCCTGCCACGTTTCAGGGAGATAAGTGCTGGGGTTTGGGGGAAGTGCACGTCAAGCTGCAGACAGGCAAAACTCATGACATGGGTGACCCGGTGTGTGTTAAGGTGCAGCGGGGTGAAAACTTCAGGGATGGTGGCCCCTGCTGTGGCCACAAAGCCTGCCAGCTTTCGAGGAGATAACTGCAGGGGGGTTCTGGGGCCCTGCACCCCGAGCTGCTGACAGGCAAGACTCATGCCATGGGTGCTTGTGCAAGTGCTGCCCCTCATCAGGCAGCAGGGCTGATGATCGCCCATCACTTGTCACCAAGACCTGAGGGTAATAACTGACCACAGTATGAGCATGAGCCGGCAGTGCCATGCTGCAGGCAGCAGGGCCAACAATACGCTGGCACGCATCACTCGATGCATCTCCACAAAACCACCGCAAAGAAGTGATTCTCCTGCTGTACCCGTCTCTTCGCAGCACTGGTGAGACCGCAGCTGGAGGACTGCGTCCAGTTCTGGGCTCCACACTGTTCTGGCTTGAAGCACCCCCAGCCAGGTCATGAGGTGCTACAGGGAGTTGGGAGCGGGGCGTAGGGGTCTGGGAGCTCAGGTGGTGTTTTTGTCCATCCTCCCAGTCTTGGGCTATGGGCTGAGGAGGGAGAGGAGGATCCACGCGGTGAACCAAAGACTGCGGCGCTGGTGTCATCGGGAAGGCTTTGGCTTCCATGACCACAGCCCGCTCTTTGAAGAGAGAGGCAGCGAGCTGCTGGGAAGAGATGGCCTCCACCTCTCTCCCCTGGGGAGGAGGCTCTTCTCATCCGGGCTGGCTGACCTGCTCCACCGGGCTTTAAACTAAGCCCCCTGGGGGATGGGGGGACTACTGCCCCTGCTGACCCGCTGAACAGCCCTTGCAAAACCAGCGGACCAAGGCACTTAAGGGGGCACTAAAGGGAGCCCACCCCTGCCCCAGCCCTGGCACAATCTGTGGGCAAGGCAAGAGCCCCCAAGGGCACACTTGCCTGCCTGTACACTAATGCCAGGAGCCAGGGCAACAAGCAGGACGAGCTCGTCCTCCTGCTCAGTGCAAAGAAATACGATGTCATTGGGATAACGGAGACCTGGTGGGACTCCACCCATGACTGGACCACGGGGATAGAGGGCTATACCCTGTACAGGAGGGATCGTGTTGACAAAAGGGGCGGGGGTGTAGCTCTCGATGTGAAGGAAAGCTACATGTCCCTGCAAGCTGATGTTGGCGACCGGCATGGACAGCTAGAGACCCTCTGGGTAAAAATTCGTGGGGAATTTGGCACAGGGGACACAACAGTGGGAGTCTACTACAGACCTCCCACTCAAAGTCCCGAGCTTGACCAGGAGTTCGCCCGGGAACTGACTGAGGCCGCTTGCTCCAGGACCTTGGTGGTCATGGGTGACTTCAATTACCTGGCCATCTCATGGGAAGATCACTCAGCTAAATCTGAGCGGGCGCAAAGCTTTCTCTCATGCGTGGATGACCTCTACCTGACTCAAGAAGTCTATGGGCCAACGAGAGGCAAAGCGCTGCTCGACCTGGTACTGGCTACGGGGGACGACCTGATCGGCGACCTAGTGATCGATGGGAAGTTGGGTGACAGCGACCATGAGCTGATCACCTTCACCATCCACCGTAAAGCTGGCAAGTCAGTCAGCAACACAGAAGTCCTTGACTTCAGAAGAGCCGACTTTGATAGGCTCAAGGGGCTAGTCGGTCAGGCCCTAAGGGACCGTGACCCCAGGGAGATGGGAGTTCAAGAAGAGTGGTTGCTTCTCAAGGAAGCGATCCTCAGTGCACAAGCTAAATCTATCCCAACACGGAGGAAAGGCAGCAAGAAGGCACAGCAGCCCCTCTGGCTCTCCAGAGACCTAGCGGACCTCCTGTGGCTAAAAAGAAAAGCCTACAAAGGATGGAGGACGGGATTCACCTCCAAGGAGGATTACTCCGCGCTGGTCCGGTCCTGCAGGGACCAAACCAGGAAACCCAAGGCTGCAACTGAACTCCAACTAGCTTCAGGCATTAAGGACAACAAAAAGTCCTTTTTCAGATATGTGGGGAGCCGGAGGAAAAGCAAGGCCAATGTTGGACCCCTGCTAAACCAGATGGGGCAACTGACAACTGACGCCCAGGAAAAAGCCAACCTATTAAATAGGTACTTTGCGTCAGTCTTTCATCAGTCACACGGGATGCCCATGCCTGCTATGGGACAGGGGATCCGGGTGAGGGAGATCCCCTACCCTCCATCAATGATGACCTCGTGAAGGAACACCTTGAGAAGCTGGATACCTTCAAGTCAACTGGCCCTGACAACCTGCCCCACAGGGCACTCAAGGAGCTGGCGAGCGTCATAGCCCAGCCCCTGGCACGGGTCTTTGAGAGCTCCTGGCGCTCTGGTGTAGTGCCCGAAGACTGGAAGAAGGCCAATGTGGTGCCGATCTTCAAGAAAGGGCGGAGAGTGGACCTGGCTAACTACAGGCCCATTAGCCTGACTTCTATCCCGGGAAAGATCTTAGAAAAGTTTATTAAGGAGGCCATCCTTGAGGGACTGGCCCAGGCTAACATCCTAAGGGACACCCAGCACGGGTTTGTTGCGGGTAGGTCTTGTTTGACCAATCTCATTTCCTTCTATGACCAGCTGACCTATCACCTGGACAAGGGAGAAGAGATTGATGTCATATATCTTGACTTCAAAAAAGCTTTTGATCTGGTATTCCATGATCACCTCTTGGCCAAACTGCCCAGTTGTGGCCTTATAGTTTCATAGTTTCATAGTAGCTAGAGTCAGAAGGGACCTAGGTAGATCATCTAGTCCGACCCCCTGCCTTGGCAGGAAAGAGCACTGGGGTCAGATGACCCCGGCAAGGTGCTCATCTAACTTCCTTTTAAAAATCCCCAGGCTAGGAGCCTGCACCACTTCCCCTGGAAGCTGGTTCCAGGCCCTAGCCGCCCTGGCTGTGAAGTAGCACCTCCTAATATCTAATCTAAACTTACCCTCCGCCAGCTTGTGACCGTTATTCCTGGTCACTCCTGGCAGCGCACGGGGGAACAGGGACTCCCCCAATACCTGCTGATCCCCCCTGACCAGTTTGTAGCAGGCCACAAGGTCCCCCCTTAACCTTCTCTTGTGGAGGCTAAACAGGTTCAGGTCCCGTAGCCTCTCCTCATAAGGCCTGCCCTGCTGACCCCTGATCATACGAGTGGCCCTCCTCTGGACTCTTTCCATATCGTCCACGTCCCTCTTGAAGTGCGGCGCCCAGAACTGGACGCAGTACTCCAGCTGTGGCCTGACCAGCGCCGCATCGAGGGGGAGGATCACCTCCCTGGACCTGCTCGAGATGCATCTGTGGATGCATGACAGGGTACGGTTGGCCTTCTTGACTGCCTCCCCACACTGCCGGCCCATGTTCATCGTGGAGTCAATGACGACTCCAAGATCCTTTTCCGTCTCCGTGCTGGCAAGAGGGGAGTTCCCCAACCTGTAAGTGTGGTGCCGGTTCTTCCTCCCCATGTGCAACACCTTGCACTTATCAGTGTTAAACCCCATCCTATTCTCATCCGCCCACCGTTGCAACCTGTCAAGGTCAGCTTGTAGCCTATTGCACCCTTCTAGTGCACCCACATCCCCCCACATCTTAGTGTCATCAGCAAACTTGAACAGGGTGCTTTCTACCCCCTCATCCAAGTCACTGATGAAGATGTTGAACAGTGCGGGCCCGAGGACCGAGCCCTGCGGAACCCCACTGCCCACGTCCTTCCAGGTCGAGAAGAACCCATCCACTACCACCCTCTGGGTGCGGCCCTCCAACCAGTTGGCGACCCATTTGACCGTGTGGGCATCGACACCACAGTCTCCCAGCTTTTTGATGAGGACAGGGTGAGAGACAGTGTCGAAAGCCTTCCGGAAGTCCAGAAAGACTACATCCACAGCAACCCCTGCGTCTAATGATTTGGTGACCTGATCGTAAAAGGCCACCAGGTTGGTCTGACAAGACCTGCCACTGATGAACCCATGTTGGTTGCCCCTGAGCATGCATTCCCCCGCAAGGCCCTCCTGGATGTGTGCCAGGAGAATTTTTTCAAAGAGCTTACCCAGGATTGAGGTAAGACTAACTGGCCTGTAATTTCCCGGGTCCTCTTTTTTTCCCTTTTTGAAGATAGGGACCACATTGGCCCTCTTCCAGTCCTCCGGCACCTCACCAGAGCCCCACGAGTGCTCATAGAGCCGCGCCAGGGGTCCCGCAATGACCTCGGCCAGTTCCTGTAGAGCCCTAGGGTGAAGATCGTCCGGACCAGCGGACTTGAACACGTCCTTGGCTCCACCACGATCCGCTGGCTGGGAAACTGGCTTCGTGGTCGGACCCAGAGGGTTGTGACTGATGGCAGTCACTCACCATGGTGCCCTGTGATCAGTGGGGTCCCTCAAGGCTCTGTCCTGGGAGCCATCCTGTTCAACATCTTCATTAACGATGTGGACATTGGAGTCAGGAGTGGACTGGCCAAGTTCGCCGATGACACCAAACTTTGGGGAAAAGCATCCACGCCAGAAGACAGGCGGGTGATCCAAGCTGACCTGGACAGGCTCAGCAAATGGGCAGACGAGAACCTCATGGTGTTTAACACCGAAAAATGCAAGGTTCTCCACCTTGGGAGGAAAAACCTGCAGCACCCTTATAGGCTCGGCAGTGCTACGTTGGTTAGCACTACAGAAGAAAAAGACTTGGGGGTCATCATTGACCACAAGATGAACATGAGCCTGCAATGCGATGCTGCGGCTAGTAAAGCGACCAAAATGCTGGCGTGCATCCATAGATGCTTCTCGAGCAAATCCCGGGATGTCATTCTCCCCTTGTACTCAGCCTTGGTGAGGCCGCAGCTGGAGTACTGCGTCCAGTTTTGGGCTCCACAATTCAAAAAGGATGTGGAGAAGCTTGAGAGAGCCCAGAGGAGAGCCACGCGCATGATCAGAGGTCAGGAAACAGATCTTACGACAACAGGCTGAGAGCCATGGGACTCTTTAGCCTGGAAAAGCACAGGCTCAGGGGTGATCTGATGGCTACCTATAAGTTTCTCAGGGGTGACCACCAGGATCTGGGGGAACATCTGTTCACCAGAGTGCCCCAAGGGATGACGAGGTCGAACGGTCACAAACTCCTGCAAGACCATTTCAGGCTGGACATAAGGAAGAATTTCTTTCCTGTCCAAGCCCCCAAGGTCTGGAACAGTCTGCCAGCAGAGGTGGTTCAAGCACCTACATTGAACACCTTCAAGAGTAAATTGGATGCTTATCTTGCTGGGATCCTATGACCCCAGCTGACTTCCTGCCCCTGGGGCAGGGGGCTGGACTCGATGATCTCCCGAGGTCCCTTCCAGCCCTGGTGTCTATGAAATCTATGAAATCTACGAAACCTTAACGAGGATGTGGTAAGGCCTGAGAGAGTCCAGAGAAGGGCTACCCATGTAATCAGAGACTTGCATGGCAAATCATGCAAGGCACGGCGGAGAGACCTGGGACTCTTCAGCCTGACAAAGAGGAGGCTGAGAGGGGACTTGGTAGCAGCTCACCGTTACATCAGAAGTGTACATCTAGGGCTCTGTGAACAACTGTTCGCCAGGGCACCCTTGGGGAAAACTAGGAGTAATGGTCACAGTCAGGACACCCTGGTTGTCCTCCTTGTTGTCCACCATGGTCCTCCTTGGGGCCAGCCCCGATCTTCCAGTGTTTGTAAGTCTCTTTCTTTTTTCTTCAGGGCACTAAGAAGTAGTTATTCCTAATGTTGAGCATAAAATGAGTGTGAAACAATCTTCCAGGAGTTTGTGACCGTTACTCCTAGTTTTCCCCAAGGCTGCCCGGGTGAACAGTGGTGAACCTGGTGTTCTCTGCAAACTTGGCCAGGGAGCTCTTCACCCCCACATCCAAATTGTTAAGAAAGATGTTAAAAAGTACTGGATGGACCCTTGAGTGACACCGCTGCCTACTTCTTTCCATGATGCAGTCCTGGCACCCACTTGCCTGCGCCAGCCCAGCCCCGCGGGGCCTCACGGCTGCTTCCTCTCCCCCGGGCAGGTTCCCAGCTGCAGATGACCACAGCGCCCTCCTCCACGGCCCATGGAGATCTGTTCACTATGACTCTCTGGGTCCTAGCCTGCAGCCAGTTTCTCATCCATCTAACGCTCTTGGATTTAAGCCCACAATCCTCCAATTTTCTCACAAGGACATTGTGGGATACTAGATCAAAGGCCTTTTGGAAATCAAGGTGTGCAGTGTCAACCTGCTCTCTCATGTCCAGCTGACAAGTTACCTGGTCATAGAAGGAGACGATGTCGGTAAGGCAAGGCCTGCCCGCGATGAAGCCACGCTGGCCGTCATTCAGAATCCTACCTTCCGCAAGCCTATCACAGATAGACACCCTGACGAACTTTTCGGCACGTTCCCGAGTGTGGAAGTTAGGCTGACTGGTCTATAGTTACCTGGGCCCTCCCGCCTGCCCCTCTTGTGAGTGGGGACAACACCGGCCCTCTTCTAGTCCTCAGGGACTGCTCCAGAGCACCACGAGTCGTGGAAGAGTTTTCCCAGGGGTTCCACAATGATTTCAGCCAGCTCCTTCAGCACTCTCGTATGAAGATCATCCGGTCCCACTGACTTGGCTATGTCTGATTATTTTCAGTGAACATACACCAGTTCTATGGCAATAGTAGGAAGCCAATTATTCCTACTCTGCTCATCCTCTGCTCTACCTGGCGTGGCTTTCCTCCTGGTCTGGTGAAAGACAGAGGTGAAGTGGTCATTCAGGACTTCAGCTTTCTCCTGGGTACCAGTAACCAGCTCCCCTAAACTGTTGAGCAATTTCCCCACGGACCGATTTGTTTTCTTCCTGTTCCCTATGGACCTAAAGAAGGACTTCTTTCTGTCCTTCATTCCCATTGCTAATGTAACTTTGGTTGCTGCTTTAGCCGGTCTTCTCTGTTCCCTACAAATGCAGGCCATCCTGGAAAGGTCCTCCTTGGGGCCCGCCCCGAGCTTCCAGTGTTTCTAAGTCTCTTTCTTTTTTCTTCAGGGCACTGTGATTTCCCTGTTTGGCCAAGAGGGCTTCCCAGCCTTTGTGTTACCCTTTCTCCACATGGGAATGGACTTACTTTGTGCTTCAAGAACCGTGGCCTTAAGGAGCGACCACTCTTTGTCCACACCTTTCACCTTTGGTCCCTGGTCCTGCAGCACTTCCCCTACTAGTGACCTAAACTTACTGAAACTTGCATTTTTGAAGTCCGAGACTTCAATCCTGCTGTCCTCGCACACATACACATACTCACACAGGCACATGCACATACAGACATGAACATGCGCATAGACTCACTCAGACATGCATGCACACACACACTCAGACTCACACACATGTGCACACAGGCACATACACACATACACATGCTCACATATACACACATGCACACTTGCACAGGCCACACACACACATTCACTCACATTCATACACACAGGCACATACACACCTCCTGGCCCTTTGGGCTGGACTGGACCCCAGACAACCATTGTGGAAGAAATCAAACTTCGCGTTGTGGTTGAATCAGAACTGACAGAGCCAGCTTTTCTTTATTTAAGGCTATACTGTGATCACAGGGAGAATTCCCTACAGCGAGGGAAAGCACCCACCTGTCTGTTTCAAAGGATTTCTCAGACTCTCTAAGGTTACAAGCGGATTTATACCAAAGACAGAGAAAGAGATAAAAGGATACACTTTGGAGAAACAAAACAATAGTAAATTACACAGAAACTTAGGTCATTTACTTAAACAATTATTTATGCATTGGACTATCCCAGGGCATACAGGGCAAGATATTAAGATAACCCAAGGAATGCAGGAATGTGGATTCCTTATCTCAGAACATTTGAATTAAACAGTATCAGCACGTCTGGTCTTTGTCTGTTTTTCTAGTCAAGGAGGCCAATTACTTCTACACCATCAAGTCCAGCCCCCTGTACCAGGGGCAGGAAGTCGGCAGGGATCACATGATTCCAGCAAGATCAGCATCCAGCTGTGTCTTGAAGGCGTTCAAAGTTGGTGCTTGAACTGCCTCTGGCAGCAGCCTATTTCAGGCCTTAGGGGCTCGGACAGTAAAGAAATTCTTCCTTATGTCCAGCCTGAAATAGTCTTGTAGTAGTTGCATGAAGGACTGTTCAATCTCATCTTTCCTTGGGGCGCTCTGGTCAACAAACGTTCCCCCAGATCCTGGTGGTCACCCCTGAGAAACTTACAGGTGGCCATCAGATCACCCCTGAGCCTGCGCTTTTCCAGGCTAAAGAGCCCCATGTCTCAGCCTGTCATCATAAGGTCTGTTTTCCTGACCTCTGATCATACTCATGGCTCTTCTCCGGCCTCTCTCAAGCTTCTCCACATCCTTTTTGAATTGTGGAGCCCAAAACTAAATGCAGGACTCCAGCCATGGCCTCCCCAAGGCCGAGTACAAGGGGAGAATGACGTCCAAGGATCTGTTTGAAAAGTATCTATGGATGCAAGCCAGCATTTTCCTTGCTTTACTAGCCGCAGCATCACACTGAAGGCTCATGTTCATCTCGTGGTCAACCACGACCCCCAAGTCCCTTTCATCTGTAATGCTAACCAGCGGAGCACTGCCACGCCATTAAGGAGGATGCAGGTTTTTAGTGCCTCAGGGGCAGGGCCAAGGGACAGGGGAAGGTGCCGAGAGCCCAGGGCCAAGGGGCAGGGCAGCAGGTCAGAGAGCCCTGAGACTGCAGCAGGCAGCCCACTCCTCCCCTCCTCCAAAAAAAAGTCTGGCGGGGAATTTGCCCCCTTTCCACCCCCCTGGATGTGTGTGCACCAGTGGGGAGCTACAATGCCCTGTGGCCCAAGGATTAACCACCCATACTTCCATCCTGTTTTGCTCCAGCCCCACGCACCACCCTGGCTGGGCAGTGCCTCAACCCTTGCTCCACTTCGTCCCTCACTGTGGGGGCCTTGATCTGTGCCCCCCATGTTCCCTCCCTCCTCTTTGACTCACCTGCTGGGAGATGCTCTCCTCCCTTCCTGACTGTATTCCTGGCCACGTGCATGAGTGCAGGCGTGCTCATGAACATGGCCCCTCTGTTGCACGAAAGCGGTTCGTTTCTCTGGAGGCTCGCAAAAATCACAGACTCACAGTCATCAGTCGGCACAAAAGGTTGTATTTGTTTGCAAACAAGGTCAGAGTGGGGCATTGATGCCCAAATCAGCTTCTGACAAACTAATTGTGTTTCCAAGCGGAATTTATCTTCTCTCTCCTGAGCACGTGTGCAGACACCGGAACTCTTACAGTTACTTCCGTTTCATACAAGCATACATGTAGTTACATCATTACATACATCGCATGTATAGTATAATTAGTTACTTAAGTATGCGGGTCGGAGAGATGGATATGCAACAGTTCATTAAGCATGCCCAGAAACTACAACAGTTCGCCAAAAGTTCATACCCCAAGGCCACAGTCAATTGAATTTTAGCTTCTGTAATCAGCATGAGAAAGACTAAGGCATGAGAAAGACTAAGGCGGGTGAGGGGGAGAGAGAAAGAAACCTTGGACAGTATTTCTTTTTTATTAAGAGTAAGATGCAGGCTGTGCATTTCTAACAATATTCCATTTTTAACACCTCCATCCCATTCCTGGCAGGCCCAAGCAGCCCCAGGAAGGCAGGAGCACTGCTGGTCGGCAAAGGGAAACCCACTGTTTCCAGCAGTTCCCTGCACGATGGTACCGATCCCGGAGAATGCTGCTCCACGGTCATGCAGCCCGGGAGCAGGACTTGAGGCTCCCTTTCCAGGACTGTCCTGCCCCATTCGGGACAGGTGGTCACCGTAGCCGGGGGGGTGCTCCACACCCACTGCAGCTGGGGGTCCCGGGACATGGAGACAGGGGTGGCACCGAGGGACCGGACCCCAAGCAGCACACGGCCCCTCGGCACTTACCCCCTGGCCGTGGGGAGCAGAGGGTCCCACTGCTGTGCAGAGCTCAGGGCTGACCCACCCCTGCTCCCCCCAGGGCCATGGCCAGGGCTGGCTCGGGCCTGGGGGTGTGGGAGGAGCAGCTTTGGCTCCATGCTGCACCTTGGCCCCTTCTCCCAGCCCCTCCCTGCCACAGGGAGAAGGTGAAAGTACAAAGGGACGGCCCAGGGATCCACGCTGCCTGGCAGGAGAGGATGTAATGACTATGCCAGGATGGCCCAGAGTCTCGGCCCTGACCATTGGGTTCACGGGCCTGCTCCTGAGTCTCTTCCCCAGGACACCAGGTGAGTGCCGACCCCTGCTCTGCTGGGGCGAGGGGGCAGGGCCGGGCTGTGCTGGCCGTGTCCAGCCCCATGCAGGGGCAGCCGGCTGCCATCCATGAACACGCCTGGAAGAGAGAAATCCCGGTGCCCCGTGTTTGTAAAGAACAGCCCAGCTCTGGGGGAGCTCTGGGCCCACAGGCGGATTAATGGATGATGTAGCTGGGCACGAGCCCGGGCCCACTACCGATCCGGGTCCCGGGGTCCTCCACAGCAGGAAAGTGAAAGCTCTGGTTTTCTTGGTGCGTTTTTATCGCCCAGCAGGTAAACGAAAATGGCGCCAAGTTTTAAACTACGGCTTCCGCATTTGCTTCCCTGCAGCCCAGAGTGGGGACCCCAAGTTCACCTCAGCCCCCATAGCCGCCCGGCCCAGCACCGCCCAGCCCAGGCCTGTGCACGCGTGTGGCCGCACAAACACAACCGCGCGGCAGTGCCCGCTAGTCCCAGCAGCAGGGGCCAGTGAGGCGGGGGCATGACAGAAGGGAGGGGTCTGCCTCAGAGTGATGGAAAGCAGGGGAGGGGGGAGATCCTGTGTGGGGAAGGGATGTGGCTCCGTCTCTTTCTGTCTCTGTGTGTCCATCTGTGTGTGTGCACGTGTCTGTGTCTGTGCATCTGTAACTGTGTGCATCTCTGTCCATGCACGTGTCTGTGCACGTGTGTGAGTACGTGTGTGTGCATCTGTGTTTGTGCATGTGTGTTCATTCATGTGTGTGCATGTGTCTGCACATCACTGTGTTTGTGTTTGTATCTGGATCTGTATATCCGTGTGTGTGCATTTCTGTGTGCATCTCTATGCATTCGTTTCTGTGTGTGTGCATTGGAGTGTGCATGCATCTGTGGGTGTGTGTTTGCATGTACATATGTCAGTGCATATCTGTGTGTGCACTTGTGTGCATCTTTGTGTGTATGCATGTGTCTGTGTTCATGGCTGGAAGAGTATGTTTGTGTCTGTGTGTCCATGTGCAGATTAGAGTGTGCACCCGTTTGCATGCCTGGCTGTGTGCGCGTTTGTGTATTGTAGGAGGGTGGCTGTGTGTTTGGCCATAACGGGGGAGGTGGGGCAGGGAGCAAGGAGAAGAGGGGGCATATGCTCACCCACCCCCGGCCTGGCACGGGCCCCCCAGCCTCCTCTCCCTGCACCAGAGGGGAAGCCCTCCCCTGCACCCCAGCTTCCATGAGGGGAGGGGGCCTGCAGTATCGTGTTTGTCCAGGCCCTCAGGACACATTAAACTGCTGCAGCTTGGGTGTCCCATAATCAGGGGAGGTTTGGGGGTGCTTGTGAGTACAAAACCCCAAGGTGGTCACAGTGCAAAAGGCACCTGCCCCTCACACCCAGCACTTCCCCACTGGCACCCAGGGGCCCTGGTGCACAGCCAGGGACAGGGCAGCCTGGCCATACCACGCAGATGGGCCTGGCACAGAGGATGACAGTTGGTAAAAATGTCCCTGAGCATTGCACTGGCTCCGGGGAATAAGCCGGGCAGGAGAAGTATGCAGGGTCTGGA
>JAVSML010015267.1:0-31263 GCA_038503035.1 Crocodylus rhombifer
CCCCCCCCTCAAAAGTTGGTCAAAAGGAAACACACATATGACCCTTTAGTTCTGTTTGGGTGTTTTTCTTGCTGTTTTCCTAAAGGAGTGCTAGAGACTTGTGCCATTTCATATTCTATATTATAAGCATTTTTAATGAAGCAATGAATGACATTCTGGAACAAGAATGTCTATAAGTTCTTATAGCCTTTTGGCTAATGTGCCAATGGAATGTATTCTTTGCCTGTACTTCTGGCTTCTTGGAAGTATGAAAAAGCTTGCTGAGATACTATATTTTTTCTAAGAATACATTCTTCACTGCTCTTTCAAAGAAACAAATAGAACTGCAGAGCTGGAGCACATCCACAAGTAGAAATTATTGTTATAAAAAAGCATTAGACTGTTTAACATGCCAAGATGCACAATGCTCAACTATATTAAACTCATAAACACATCCCTGTAGTTTTGTAAGCACTGCCTTCCATTGTGTTTCTCAGAATTGCTGTTTTTACAGCAGAACAAGTACTTTGCAGTACAATAGTAATTGTCTATCCTTTCATTCTTGGATGATCCTGTTTTCTGAAACCTGATCCATATGTATAAGGTTAGTATTTCAGTAAACTGTTAAGATCTCCCTTTCTTTAATAGCATTTGCATTTTGCTTACTTTTCCTACTTTGTAGGGATGTATACATTACCTTTTCATATTCAGTAATGATCTAGTATTATGGCCAGTTTTGTCTCTCAAATTTCCAATTAGAGAAATTTTTAATTTGATTTAAACCGTGAGTGTAAGATGATATTAACATGAAGTATCTCCAGCTCTTGGCTGGCACAGAGGTTCTTTATCTGACTTCTCCCTGGTCTTCAAAATGGTGTAACTAGGGTGGGAAGACCCCAGGACAGCCCCTGGGGCACCAGCCTGTGGAGAGTGGGTGAGAAAAAACAGCTGCTACCACAACTGTATAATTACACCAGTGACGGTGGCAACTAAAAGTCATCCCTGCCCCTGTGGGGGGCAGCTGTCATAGGTGCTGCATCATTATGCCTCTGCATCTTGGTGTGCCTAACATGAGCCATCAATCAGATAGTCTTTCTTGCCAGAGGCAGGGTTGAGGATAGGATTGATCAGTACTCTATGCTAGCCATTTTGGTAGAGATGGATTCAAGTTGTAAAAATCCTGGTGGCAAGTTGCAAAATCCTGGTGATATTTTTCCAAAGATGGGATAGTGGGTCAGTTCCAAGGCTTTGGTTTGGGCCATTTTTTACTTTGGATGTCATCTTGCCGCTTTCTTTACCTGTTCAACTCCTCTATGTTTACATCCCCTAAAAAGCTATCAGCAATCTGCTATTTCCATTACCTATTCCACCCATAATCCCAGTAGTTTTCCCCTAAAACAAAACATAATAAGAGTCCAGAAATCACTTCTACATCTGCATTTCTTTATAGGGTGCAGCCACTCCATCCTATCCCCTGTGGCCACTGGAAACCAAAAAGCATGGGTCCAAGCATTATAATCCCCTCCCTTCCCATCCTTCCCTCCAAGTCAGGCAATCCCAATGCAGACTTTTGAAGTTTACTTAACTCATGGAGATGGGTATGTAAGTTACTCCAGGAGGTAACAAGGAATACCTTGTTACCTCCTGGAGTAACAAGAAATAACGGCCATAAGTTGTTTGAGAGCAGGTTCTGGCTGGACATTAGAAGGCACTACTTCACAGTCAGGGCAGCTAGGATCTGGAACCAACTTCCAAGAGAAGTGGTGCTGGCTCCTACCATGGGGGTCTTTAAGAGAAGGCTTGATAATTACCAAGCTGGGGTCATATGACCCCAGTTTTCTCTCCTGCCCAGGGCATGGGGTCGGATTTGAAGATCTACTTAGGTCCCTTCTAACCCTACATCTATGAATCTATGAATCATGCTTAGGAGGGAAGGGAAAGCAGAAAAGTGAGTATGTGTCCAGCCATAGGACACCCACCCCTTAGGATGCTCAAAGTATGACTGCAATCACTCATTTCTGCTCACCCACTGGAAGGCAAGCTGGGCTGGGTGTTCACTCTTACCCTCTTGTGTCAGAGCCACAGCACATCAAGCAATTGTGAATTGGTTCTCAATTAGTGACTTGTGGGAATGATTTGGTTGTTGTGCATGTCCACACCCATAGGGTGTGAACACATATACATTTGCAGGGGCATGTTTCAAGAGGGTAGCAGCTGGTACGTTCTTATTGTTATGTGTGAATGAGCTAAGAGGGATTGAAATGTTGCAAAAACACTCCAACTTCAGCACAGTTTCATCTAGGGGTAAAGTTGGAGTGGATTTTGCTAAGTTTGAATTGTTCTCTACTTGTACACAGCTGCTTCCCTTTTGAAACGTTCCCCTTTTGAAAGGGCTCCAAATGTCAGTGTGTTAGAATTTCTTTCTTTCCCTTCAGTTTTAGGCAAATATAAACAGTTACAACTTTTAATCCAGAAAATTATCCTGTTCCCATCTGATTTGAAAAAAACCCTCTTAAATTTCATAGAATTCCCTTGATAGGAAGATGGCAGTCTTCCAGCTAATAGGGGAGTCATCACCAGTTAGTCCATAGATGACAGAGGAAGCTGATCTGAGATTTGCATGTTTTACTGAAAATATGGCTAGTAGTGTGAGGAGGATGGAGTAGATCTCGATCATGCCAGGTCACAGCTCTTTCCCTTTGTCTCTCTCATCTACCCACCTCCACAGTGAAGTAAAATCTTTTCTTTTGCCTACCTCTAGGATGGTGACCATTAGTGACTTGGAATTATAGGACCTATTTTGGGATCCAATTATCAAGCATCCTTATAACATATCCTGTCCAATGGAGCTGGTGCCATATAAACATGGCTTCAGTGTTGGTGGCGTTTTCTTGAGCAAGAATACTGTCATTCATTCTTCTACCCTTCTAGCTGGTATGGAAAGTTACCAAAAACATCATTAATGGTAATATTTCAAAGGTTTTGGGTGCTTCCAATGTGCTTTCTAAGTTTCACACTCATACAACAAAGCTAGGGATGACAATAGTTTACTAGGCGAGACATTTGGTTTGGGTCCCAATGTCATGTGATCATTGAAGACCTGTGTGGCAGCAAAGCTTGCACTGTGAGCTCAGGGGAGAGAACAGGAAGAAACCTGAAAGAGAGTAGTAAGTGCCGGGGTGGGTGCCTCAAGCACAAATACTTACCAGACATCCTGACAGGAGCAAGAGAGCAGAATGCGCAGAGAACAGCAACACCCCAATTTATAAGTTCCTGTCAGTTCTAGTTGGCTGGTCATGGGACAGGGAATACTCAAAAACCGCACCCTGCAGCACCTGGAAGCAGAGGAGAGAGAGACAGAAAGAGAGTGACATGGAGGGAGCTCCAGGAGGAAAACATTTAAACTGAAGAAGAACAGGAAACAGCACCCTGGGAGGAGTAAGGGGATGAAAGCAAGGAGCTTTCTCCCTTTGAGACTCGGAGGAGTCTCCAGACTTACCTAGGGAGAAGAAGCCAAAGGTCATGACTGACGTCACCAGGGAACAGCTGGTCATTCCAATGCTGAGCCTGTATCCAGAAGAAGACAACAAACCATGAGTGAGGATACTGCAGACAACAGTGTATGTAAAAACAGACACTCAGCAGAGTCCTGCAGCCCTCTGAGACCCATATTTATAATAAGGAGTAATATGACCATGTACAGCCAGTAGTACCCAGTTTAATGAGTCATTTAAAATAGGGCAAGAGCTGAAAAAAAGTAAATCAGAAAAATCCTAGCTAGAGTAAAGAACAACAGCTGGGTAGGATAGCTAGCCTCCCTCCTTTTTCTTTTTACACCAAGTCATGGCAGGAAAGTGGGTGGATAAGCTAAAAAAGCAACCCTACTACGAACATCATCTGTAATCCTTGAGCTCTGCATGCTCCAGAGGGTTAAAACCATCCACTACGTGAGCAGGGATCCACTTTGAGTAGCAACCCCTCTTACAACCTGATTTTGGGGATGTCTAAAAGCAGCTCTGACAGATTTTATCTGATGTTGAATGCTATTGTCTATATTTACTTTTTGGGAAAGGTGGCTATCCAGGTAGGGGAAATGCTCAATATTCTCCAAGGATTGTCCTTTAACTGTAACATGTAGAGGAGCAGCTGGTTGGTTTAGAGTGGGTTAATAAGGTATCTTGGCTTTTGTAAAGTTGACCATGAGTCCAAGCATTTCATATACTTCACAGAAGTAATTGAGTGACCTGGAGCTCATCTGCTGAGTAGGCACACACAATGCAATCATCAGTGTTCTGAAGATCAGTAAAGGACATGCCAGTTATCTTTGATCTGGAGCATAATCAGTTGATGTTAAAGCAATTCTTATCCCTGTAATATTGGACGCTGACTCCAGAAGGAGGTCTATTAGCAATGAGGTGTGGAATATCTGCAATAGAGATGGAAAAGAGTGTTGGTGCAATTGCAAATCCTTGCTTGACACCAGTCCTAATAGTGAAGGAATTCATCTCTGAGCCATTGCTTAGTACAATTGCTGTCATCACATCAGGAAGGAATCTGATAATGATAACAAATTTTGGCAGGCATCCAAATCTCATTAGGATCTTCCCTAGGCCCTCCCTGTTGAATGAATTAAAGACCTTAGTCAGGTCAATGAGGGGACCATGTACAGATCTTGGTGCTGCTTGCAGTACTCTGGCAGCTATCTAGCTACCAAGATCATATCTATTGTACTTTCAGGTGATCTGAAACCACACTGAGACTTGGGTAGTATCTGCTCAGCAAGAAAATGAGTCTATTGAGGAGAATGTGGACAAGGATCTTCCCAGGTACAGATAGGAGTGCGATACCACAGTAACTAATGCACTCCAATCTTTCTCCTTTCTTGATTATGGTAATGATTCTGGCATCTCCCAAGTCCCTGGGAATCTGTTCAGGTTTGCAGATTTTTATAACAATGACATATATTTGGTGCTTATAAATTTCAGAGGGTATTCCTTCAGAAGCATGTGCTTTATTGTTCTTAATCTGATTAATGGCTTTCAAGACCTCTTAATAAGCTGGTGGATCTGCAAGGTAGTCATTATGGGGGTGTTGTGGGATAACATTGATATTGAAGAGCTCCTAAAACCAAGATTTTAAAGTGCTTCTTCCACCATATGTTGATTGTGCAACTGTCTTTAGAGTTGTTCCATCCTTGGACCTCAGAGGGATGGCTCTGTGTGTGCCTGACCAATAGATAGCTTTGATTGTGCTGAAGAAATTACACATCATGGCTATCAGCAAACTCTTGTTTTATCCTCCCACTGCTTGTTTTTTGCTCTCAAATTTTCCTTTGGTTCTCAGCTTTAGTGTAGTAATAAATGCCTTGCTTCTGGTTGGAGTTGATACCATTCTGCCAAGCTTTGAAGGCTCTCCTTTTTCTGTCAGTGAGAGTTTGAATTTAAATCTCCCTATCATTCTCATCAATCCAGTCCTGATGTTTCTTTTAGGAGAAGCCTTGAGATTCTCTGCACACCTCAACGATGCCTTTTTTGAGGCTCTCCCAGTGGTCAATGCCATGTACATCACATTACCTTGGAGATGATCGAGTTTCCTCGATATTGATGTTGTTATTGCATTTCTTTAGAGTTGCCTTCAAGGTGTCCTTGAATCTTTCCTTTTTCCCATTGCTCCAGATCAGTGACCATCAGTGAGCCATCAAGATCATCAGGAAGATCAGAGAGTTTCTTACTAAAACGCTCCTGGAGGTGATCACTTTTACCAGGGTCTTTCAAGCACTTAATATTGAACCTCTTTCTTGGTTGCTTCTTTTGTTTTCTTCATTTTGGGGTGATACAAATGGACTTGACAGAATATATCAAATGTTGATCAATCTAGCATCTGTCCTACCATCATGGATCAGAGTGTATGCAGTGATGACTGTTGCATGAGGTTCATTGGTCAGTTGAAGACAAAGGGTTATGAGACACTTGTTGATGCCAACCATGCATTCTGGAATTTGAGTAACAATTTTAGGCTTGACAGCAAAACCAACACAATGTCTAATTTTTTTGACTTTTCCTTTCCATAAAAAGGTATAGTGACCAGCATGCTCTATAACAGGGGTGGGCAAAATGCAGCCTGGGGGGCCAGATGCGGCCCGCCAGGCCATTCTATCCAGCCCATGGGGCCCCTAAAACATTCAGAAAATTAATATTAATCTGCCCTGAGCTGCCTGTCATGCAGCCCTCGATGGCTTGTGGAAACTCAGTAAGTGGCCCTCTGTCCAAAATAATTGCCCGCCCCTGCTCTATAAGTGTCCCCTCTCCCGTGCATCTGGCCTTATTGGCCATGTCTACATGAGCAGTGGACTGCACAGTTGTTACTTTGCAGTCATTTAGTACTTGCATAACCAAATACTAAATGATCCCACTGTGTTTAGGACCGCCAGTGTAAGAAGGAAGGCACTTTGTGTTTTAACCATGGATTTAATTAAATAAGCTGTGTCTGCCACCCTCTGTTCTGTTCTGCAAAACATAACTCAAAGTACTTGGCATATTTTCAGCTACTTCATATATCGTAATGTGTGTCTCCTGGTTGTTGTTGTAGACCTTATTTATTTTCCTTAGAGGAGATCCATATGCTCTAACCTGGAGCAAGCCCCTTAAATATTTAGAGAGAAGTTTGCATTCTCATACTATTTCATTCCCTGGCCTTCATGATGACAGGGCTAAATAGTCATTAAGTTTTCGGTGAAGTAGGCACCTGCAAGTCTGCTAGAACTGCATTGAACTGAAAGTATCAGGTCCTGTCAGGTAACCAAACTACTATAAGACAATAATGGCTTGCAGCAATTATGCAGTTAGATTATTTGTTCAATAACTTAGAAATGTCAGATTTCATTTTTGGTGTTCATAACTCGAGTGGATAAAATAAACTAAACCTATAGCATGCAATGCACAGAAGAAATACATAGAAAACATATGTTGTAAATCTTTTAGTGTTAAAATTGTTGGCTTCCTTTACAATTTTTTTTAAAAACCTTCTCCTAATGTGCTGAGAATCTTAACATGCTGAGATTCTTTTTCTCTCTCTGACAAGGGCCTATATTTTGAACTTGTATCTTGGCTGCTCTCTAGTGGTACTCATATATATTACAGTTATTTTAGAAGTTCTAAAAAAAGGCTAGTCCAGTGATTCTGGAGAATGAGAGGGAGACTCTTTAAAAGGGTGCCATGGGGTGCTGCTCAGTATTAGTACTGTTTAATGTGCAAACAACTACACATAATTCACAAGGAATGTCCTCCCCCCCAATATTTCAAATAACAATTCATAGCATCCAAAATATTTTGACCTGTTGTGGTCAATTTGAGTTGTTTGCAAAAGATGAATTGTTGCATTCTTCTGTAGTCAGAAAGAGAGTGAATGCTAAGAGCTGGCATTTTCTGAAGGGTGCCTTAAGTCCTAACCACTCGTCTTGTCTCAAATTAAAAAATTTGATTGCGTCTTGCACAGGGGCTTATACTGGGAAGTGAACACAGAAGTAACATTTTTAGGGAAATATAATTCTGGAAAATCTTTAGTAAAACTATGAGTACAATGGTATTACTCATTTGTTTTGCACTCTGATGAAGAGGAGTCAGCCAAGGCCTTGTGCTTATTATTGTATGCAGAGTACATAAGCACTAAATCTTAGTTGAAACAGTGAGGGACAACATTTTTTGGGGGGGGGAGGGGAGAAATTTTGAGCAGCTGTACAAGTAAGCAGCAGCTTCTAATGATAACTACATCTAACTTGGGAGCGGGGAATATTCTGACAAATAACTGAAGATATCTTTTAAATCCCTATGTTGCTAGTAGCCATAGTGCTTAACTAATATATTAGCAAGATGAATTCGGGGGAGGATTAAGGCAGAAGTAAAAACTAATGCAAAACTGTGGATGCAAGGATGCCAGGTGATCTGATAACTGAAGTGACCAAGAGAAGATGCAGAAGGGTGCAGTGGAGTGGTCTCACCCCCACCTTAACTGTATAGTGCACGTGGGGCTTGTTGGCATAGCTGTGAGACCCACTAAGTTGCTGAGACCCCCATGCTACTCCCACTTTCTCCCCCACCCCCTTGCCCACTTCCAAATTTGGAATCTTCAGTCACTATTGGTGACTAAAATTGGCAGCAGGGGAAAAGTGTGTGTGTATATATGTGTGGGCAGGGGGGCTGGTATTGAGCAGAAGCTGTGTTCACCCCTAGGTTCTGGAGGCATGCTAATGCAGCTGCTCTAGTAGCCTTACCAATTTAGCACCAGAGTTGGGTTATGTAGCCCCTGAGAAGGCCTATGGTCCAGGTCTGGTCTGTGGGGCCCAAACAGTTGGATACTAGGGCTGTGCGAAATTTTGCCCGACATTTCTTTTTGAAGCTGTTTCGATCTTGAAACAGTGAAATAGAAATGAAACAAAAGCCTTTGAAACAGCTTCAAAATGAAACAAAGGAACTCAAAACATTTCAACAGTTTCAAAACGTTTGGAGTTTTGAAGCCAGGCTTATTGGCTTTGTGACAGTCAGAACCAGAGGAGTTAAATCAATAAATATATGTATATGCCCTTGGAGACCTCTGGTAATTGTTTGACAGTTAATATTAGCTAATGCAAAGCTTGCAAGTTTGCAACTTGCAAATGTAACTTGTCAGTCACCTTCTAATTCCATAAAGTAGAAGCTGTAAGGCAAGACTGTGAGTAGCTCTGAGCTAACAGATTAGCATAAGACAAGGTATAAAAAAGCATGTATGTCAAGTGACCAGCATGAAGGACGGGACAGAAAGACCATTGCTGTACCAAGCCTGGACCCCAGACTCCCAGTGTGAGTGAAGACTGGATCCTGACCTAGGGGCCTTCCCAGTGACCCCTCAGACAACGTTGATCAGAGATGCCTGACATAGCTAGAACAACTTGGCGTGCACCTGGCATAGAGAGACTGCCAATAAGTTGCCAACCCCATGTGGCCACCATCATATGTTGTATACGTGAGCTATCAATAAATTTGCCTTTGCTTCACTCCCAACTCACCTCCTTGATCCTGAACCCAGCAGCCTAATGGCAGATACACTCACAGCACCTAGCTGTGTCTACGCACGCAGAGACTTGGCACTAAAGTTAGTCTATGTTGGAGCCAGAGCCAGCTGCCAACACCTGACAGCCATCTGGGAAACTCTAATCCCTTGCCAGCCCTTCCCTACCCAGGAGCCAGGTGCCCAGCGCAGGGGCAGCATGCAGCAGCTCCCTCCTTGCCTGCCTCCCTGCGCCAGGGCTGCTCCAGCTCCAGCCCCTGCCCCTGCCCTTGCCCCTGCAGCAATGCCCAGTGCCCCTCTGCTCCAGCTCAGCCCTCCCATCAACAACTAGTTCCCCACCCTCCTGCTGGCCATGGTTTTGGCCCTGCTGGCCCCAGTAGCCCCCACCTCCCCCTACCCAGGCTCCAGGACAGCTGCACACCCACCAGCAGGAGCCAGGGCACTGGCTGTGAGACGCTCTGTCTGACCCCCTTCTCCTGCACTCCCTGCTCCAGCCTGCCTGCCCCACTGCCCATACACCTCCTACCCCCTGTCCACTGTCAGCACCACTCTCAGGTCACACACATGACTGAAACAAAAAAAACTTCGTTACGCTCACAACAGCCACCCCCATCCCTTGCCTCCCTCAACCAACAGCGCTCCTCCAACCACAATAAAAAAAACCTGCTTACAAGTGGGAAACTATATACAAGGGGAAAACTATTTACAATATTTTCGGTCTTCAAGACCACAGTTGGGGGTTGTGGGGGGGGGGAGCCTAGGGGGCAGGGCCTTGGGGCAGGTGCCCAGCACTCCAGGCCCTGGATGGCAGGGCAGACCTGGCACAAAAGTAAGTGCCAAGTCGTTCTACACATACGTTAATGTGCATTAACTAATGCATTTGCAGGTATCAAATTTAGGTGCAATTAGCCTAAGTTAATGTGCATTAAAGGAGCACAGGTATGCACATAATGAACATAGTTTCATAGTTTTATAGGGTCAGAAGGGACCTGAGCAGATTATCGAGTGTGACCCCCTGCCATGGCAAGAAAGAGTGCTGGGGCTCTGCTTTGAGAGTAAGACATTTTACTTCTAAGTGGGCAGACGTGGGTGAAGTTGTGGCACCACTAGAGTCAGTTAGCAGCCAGCTTCTCCCAAGTCTTGATGTCAGCATTTATTTTCTTGAGGTATGCCTTCAATATGTCCTTGTAGTTGTTTTCTCTGGCCACCACAAGATCTCTGGCTGTTCCTAAACTGAGAGTAGAGCACCTGTTTCGGAAGTCAAGAGTCAGGCACCACACACAAAGTCCAGCCCAGCAAAGTTGGTGCTTGAGGATCACCGACTCAATACTGGTAACATGGGCTTCAGCATGGGCATTTGTGTGGCGAGCTTCCCATTTGAAATGGAGGATTTTCCAAAGGCATCATTGGTGATACCTCCTCTCCAGGATCTTGTGATATTGATGGTAGGTCACCCATGTTTCACATCTGTAGAGGAGAATGGGAATGATGACTGCATTGTAGACCTGGATCGAGATGTATTTCATATTTCATAGTTTCATAGTTAGTAGGGTCGGAAGGGACCTGAGGAGATCATCTAGTCCGACCCCCTGCCATGTCAGGAAAGAGTACTGGGGTCAAACAACCCCAGCAAGGTGACTGTCTAGCCTTGTCTTAAAGACCCCCAGGGTAGGAGCCAGCATCACTTTGTTTGGAAGTTGGTTCCAGATCCTAGCTGCCCTGGCTGTGAAGTAGCACCTCCTGATGTTTAATCTGAATTTACCCTCTGCTAGCTTGTGACGGTTATTTCTGGTCACTCCTGGTAGTGTTCGGGGGAACAGGGACTCCCCCAGTGCCTGCTGGTCCCCTCTGACTAGTATGTAACAGGCCACTAGATCTCCCCTCAGCCTTCTCTTGTGCAGGCTGAACAGGTTCAGGTCCTGTAGCCTCTCCTTATAGGGCCTGCCCTGCTGACCCCTGATCATGCGAGTGGCCCTCCTCTGGACCCTCTCCATGTTGTTCACTTCCCTCTTGAACTGCGGTGCCCAGAACTGGATGCAGTACTCCAGTACCACATAGAGAGGGAGTATCACCTCCTTGGACCTGCTTGAGATGCATCTGTGGATGCATGACAAGGTGTGGTTGGCTTTCCTGACTGCATCCCCACACTGCCAGCCCATGTTCATCTTGGAGCCAATGATGACTCCAAGATCCTTTTCTGCTTCTGCACTGATGAGAAGGGAGTTCTCCAGCCTGTAGGTATGATGCTGGTTCTTCCTCCCCAGGTGCATCACCTTGCACTTGTCAGTGTTGAGTCCCATCCTATTTTCATCTGCTCATCCCTGTAACCTGTCTAGGTCCGCTTGGAGCCTATTCCTTTCTTCTAGCATGCCCACATCCCCCCATATCTTAGTGTCATCAGCAAATTTGAACAGGGTGCTTTTTACCCCCTTGTCCAAGTCGCTGATGAAGATGTTGAACAGTGCGGGCCCAAGGACAGCCCTGCGGAACCCCAATGCCCACATCCTTCCAGGTTGAAAATGACCCATCCACTACCACTCTCTGGATGTGGCCCTCCAGCCACTTGGTGACCCATTTGACTGTGTAGGTGTCAACACCACAGTCCTCCAGTTTTTTAATGAGAACAGGGTGAAGACCTTCTGAAAGTCCAGGAAGACTATGTCCACTGCTACCCCTGCATCTAAGGATTTGGTGACCTGGTCGTAGAAGGCCACCAGGTTTGTCTGACAGGACCTGCCTCTAATGAACCCGTGTTGGTTGCCCCTAAGCATAATCTCCCCTGCTGGCCCCTTGTGGATGTGTGCCAGAATAATTCTCTCAAAAGGCTTACCCAGGACTGAAGTAAGACTAACTGGCCTATAGTTCCCCGGGTCCTCCTTCCTCCCTTTTTTGAAGATGGGAACCACATTGGCCCTCTTCCAGTCCTCTGGCACCACACCAGAGCACCACAAGTGCTCGTAAAGCTGTGCCAGGGGTCCCACAATGACCGCAGCTAATTCCCTCAGTACTCTAGGGTGGAGATTGTCCGGATCAGCTGATTTGAATATATCCAGTCCCTCCAGAAGTTTCCTAACTAGTTCCTCACTAACCCTTGGTCTAGGTGCGCCTCCCCTGGGATCTGAGGGGGTGGCTGTTCTGGTCCCTGCTTAGGAAAATGGAGGCAAAGAAATCATTAAATATATGTTAGCTTTGTTGTCTGATGTGACGACCAAATTTCCTAGCATGTCCTGCAGGGGCCCCATGTTACCCAGAACCTTCTTTTTGCCCCCTTATGTATTTAAAAAAGGGCTTCTTGTTGTCCTTGATCTGGGAAGCTAGTCCCAGTTCCATCTCCATCTTGGTCTTCCTGACTGGTCCCCTGCATCCCGGAGCAAACGCAGTATAGTCCTCCCTGGTGATGGCCCCTCCCTTCCATTGGGTGTGCACCTCCCTTTTAGCTAGGAGACATTCCTGGATACTTTTGGTGAGCCATGGGGGTTTTTACCCATCCTGACCACTTTGATCCGTGTTGGGATTACCTCCCTTTGGGCTTCGAGGATAGTCTTCTTAAGGAGCGACCACTCCTCTTGGACACCTGGCTCCCCTTCCCTCCGGGACCTCAGTGCTTCCCTGACTATTCTCCTTATCTCATTGAAGTCTGGCCTTCTGAAATCTAGGGCTGCTGCCTTGCTGCAGGCCTTTGCCACCTTGCGCTGGATGCTGAATTCCAGCAGCCGATGATTGCTGTTGCCCAGGTGGTCGAGCACCTGCAGCCCCTTCACCAGGTCGTCGCCAGTGGCCAGCACCAGGTCCAACAAGGCGTCTCCCCTGGTGGGGCTGTACACCTCCTGGGTTAGATGGAGGTTCTACATTCTGGCTAGGAACCTACATAAGCTGTCAGACCTGGCTGACTGCTCTTCCCAGCAGATGTCTGGAAAGTTCAGGTCACCCATGATGACCACGTCCTTTAACTTAACTACCTCCATGAGCTGACTTAAGAATTCCTGGTCTAGCTCTTCCCCTTGGCTGGGTGGTCTGTAGTAGACCTCCACCATTAAATCTCTTTCCCCTCGACTGCCTTGTATTCTAACCCAGAGTACTTCAGACTGCCCCTCCTCTGATTCTTTGCTAATTGATGAGGATGTATATTCCTCCTTAATGTTGAGCGCCACACCCCCACCTTTCCTCCCTGTCCTATCCCTCCTGTACAGCCTATAGCCCTTGATGCTCACCACCCAGTCATGCGTTGGGTCCCACTACGTTTCAGTGAGCCCCACTATGTCTGGGTTGGTGTCAGCTAGCAGGAGGGTAAGTTCCTCTTGCTTGATTCCCATACTATGAGTGTTTGTGTAGAGGCATTTGAGGCCTCCTGAGGATGTGTGCCCTGGCCCCCTAATCTCAACATTGCCTTGGCCCCTGTTGCTTACCTGCGTATATGTTCCACTCATTGGTCTAGGCTGGGCTGTATTTGTGGGTGTTGCTTGGTTTGGCAGTCCGAGGCTTTCTCTGCCCTCATCTTCCCCTTCCCCCAATAGGCCTAGTTTAAAGCCCGCTGGAGGAGATCCGCCAACCTAGAAGAAAACACATGCTTACCTTTAGGGGAAAGGTGGAACCCATCCCATCTGAGCATGTCTCTTGTCGTGATGTGCGGGTTGTTGTTGAGGAAGCCAAAACCCACCTCGAGACACCATTCCCAAAGCCGGCAGTTGGTCTCTGCGATGCACGTCGCTTGCCGTCTTCCATGTCCACTCACTGGTAGGACAGACGAGAAAACCACCTGCATGCCTATTTCCTTCGGCACGCCCCCCAGAGCGTGGTAGTCTGCCATCAGGTGATCAGGGCATCTCCTGGCCACATCATTTGTACCCACATGGATTAGGACCATGGGGTAGTAATCGGTGGACTGGATCATGGCCTGGATCATCCCCTTCATGTCCTGAATCTTTGCTCCGGGTAGGCAGTAGACCTCACATGTCGAGGGGTCCTGGTGACAGATGGGGCCCTCTGTACCTCTCAGGATGGAATCGCCTATCATGATCACTCAACGCTTTTTCCTCTGGGACTGCTTGGCTCCTTCGGCCTGCTCGGATCGTGGAGAGTGGAGTTGCCTCCTCTCCTTCCTTCTCCAGAGTTGCAACTCCCACAGGCCAGGAGGTGGGGGGAAGCCCCCCCATGGGCTCTGTCTGGGTGGAGGCCTCAGACAAGCCCCAGGTAGGCTGCACCCCCCGGGTAGGGGCCCTGGCAGCACTCCATGTTGACACCATTGTAGGAGTTGCTGGTTGTTTATGCTTAGTGGGGTGCCTTTTCCCTGCCCTAGCAGGAGTCTGCCTCCTGGCCCTTCCTGCTCGCCCACCAGCATGAATGCTGATGTTTGCGTGGTGCGGCTCAGGAGCAAGGCTCCCTACCAGCTCAGCTAAGAGGGATCCGGGGGGCTTCCCCTCCAGATCTGGATCAGCTGCATCAGATTCCCTCTGCCCACTTACCTTAGGGGGATCAGCTGATGCTGCCCCCGCTGCTGGCTCCGCTGCTGCTGCATCCGCCTCCGCTTTGCGTCAGGTAAGTGGTCACACATGCGTGCGGGACACATGTGTGCCTGGATTCTTCCTTTCCTCCCTGCTCCTGGCTCCCAAACTTAGGTTAATGTGCATTAACATGTCTAGTGTAGATGCACCCTAAGAGCTGTAATTTCTAGAGTTGGCTTTGTACCAAGGCATGCTGACCCCTGAAGGTGTTCCCATATCCTACTCAATGGGTTGAATTTTGAGAAAGAAAGACCTAGTGGGACTTTGGAAACTATCCCTAGCAAGGAATGCTGGGAAGGAAAGCCAAAGGATATATGTACCTCCCTTCCCTCAGGAAGGAGTGGCACAGGAGCAAGCCTTCTTATGGAAAGATGCTGATGTGACAGTGACTTGAACACTAGAGCTCCTTAAAAATGACAAGAGTAGGGTAAGATATATTCTGAGGAGGTAGTCTGTTGGTTAAAAACCAGAGCCAGCTGAGAAGGAAAGTGCAGGGACGGTGGCAGAACAAAGCAGTTAGGAGTGAGAGAGGTGTGGGGACTCGGCACTGGCAATGCATAGGGGGTGCACATGAGTGCACATGCACCCCCTGAGCTTGGCGGTACACCCCCTGCAAAAAGGCACCACTGACACTGCCAGCAGTACCTGCAGGCAGTTACCACTTGCCCTGCCCCCCTTGCCACTGGTGGCACCTGCGGGTGATCACCACTTCCCTCTGCCCACCGCCGCTGGTACTGGTGGTGTCTGCAGGTGGTCGCTGACCACTAGTCAGCACTCACCACTCCCTCCCCACCCTCTTTGCTGCCAACTGCGCTGCAGCTGCCTGTGGGAGCTCCGCTCACCACCACCATGCTCCCACCATCAACAGTGCCACCGCTGCCTGTGAGTGCTTGCTGTGCCCCCGAGCCTCCGGGGACATGTGGAGATCATGAGACTCAGTGACCACTTTGTTTGGAGCAAGGTTGAAGCTGCTGGAAGAAGGATGTATATTCCTCCTCGAAGCAAGATTGTTAAGTATAAAAGAAAACTATGGCAAGAAAAGGAAATGATTGATTTTTATTGTACTTCTATTTTCTTTGGACTTTCCTTACCTAGATTTAGTTAGAGTAATTAACAGCCCAGCTGGCATGGGAGACTGTGACAGCAGTCAGATTTCCTTGAAGGTGTGATGATAACCTGTGTGGTGATAATCCACTGTGTTACTAACCTACTGACAATGTATTATATTTCAATGATGCTTTGTAGTTATGAGGTAACCCAGAATATCTTAATTCTTCCTCTGCAAACCAACAATAGCACTATGCTGAAGCTTTATACTTCCTTATATTAAAAAGTCTATTTTGCTATGAAGTCATATGGCACTTTAGGCATCTAGAAGCAGAAGTGTACCTGGGCACTTCCCCATCCTGGGTGGCAGTGATGCACAAGGCAGCATCAGTGGGCATGTACATATGTATTTATGTGGCCCTAAACTTAATACACCTTTGCTTAAGGGGTTTCAAGAGAATTATGCATGCTTCTACACGTGGATACGCTAATGCATATTAAGGCCCATTTAATTTAGGTGCAAATAGCTAAGTCACATTAGCACATGTGCAAACATACTAATATGCATTAACACAGTGTGTATCCATTGATGCACACCACATTAATGTGGATTAGCCCATCTACATGTCCGCTAATGCAACTTAGCTGTTTGCACCTAAATTTGATAACTGCTTTATGCAAGTACCAAATTTAGGCTGACATAGCCTTAAATCACCATTTTAAAAGTATATTAAGAGTGTGTATATGTAAACACGTGCCCTTTAATGTGCCTTAAAAATGGCAATTTTAGCTAAGCCCGGTTAAAAGAGGCATGTGTAGATGCAACCAGTAGTGGGATGGTGGTGGTGACTAGGTTGGTCTACTCCCAGCAGCTGCTATTTTTGTGCCCCTTCCTTCCACCCCAACTTGACAACCAGGGCTAGTGTCCTGCTCACTCTCCCCATAGCTACAGTACTACTAACAGAATTGTTCTTTAATTCAGAGAATTTTCCCTCTAGACCCAGGTAATTCTGAAACAGCTGCTATAAAGATCTGCCTTTCACTGTTACAGGGTGCTTGGCTGTTTAAACCATATTGCATTTCAGCTCCAAATTAATTATAAAAGGCAAAACAGTGAAGTTTTAGATTGGCAAATAACCTGGTGAAGCATACATTTTTTTAACGCCTGGTTATAGTTTACTTCACAGAAATAACATCATTTCTGTGGAAATAATTATTAGGGATAATATTTTCGGTGGAAAAAATTATTACAGATAATATTTGTGGGAGTTGCAGCACAGCAACCAGCATGGATTCATAGCAGGTACATTGTGCCTGACTAATCTGGTTTATTTTTAGGACCAGGTCACAAAACACTTGTGTAACCCGGGTGGTACTCCAAGAGGTACCCCCTCGCCAATTGAAGGGATCAAAACAGGTGCACAAGCGCTGTGGGAGGTGTAGGGACTCTCCTCCCTCTACAGAGCACAGCCAGACCACCAATGGGGACTTAACCATATACCTTTTAATGAGAGAACAAAACTGGGAACATAACCAGTATAAATCAGGGGGTATAGGGGACACTACAATGCCCCAAGGGGGCAGGATTCAACAACTTTAGACACTTAGAATCATAGACATAGTCATCCGGTTGACAAAAGATAGGGTTAACAGAATATAAAACACAAACAGTAGAACAAACAATAGTGGTTGGTGAAATATAAAAGGCACAAAATACAAAATGTCAAATAACAAGGAATATAGGGCCTAGGTACTTGGAAGGTGAGAAAGGGGGAAAACACAATGACTACTTTCCACTACAACAAGGATTTCACACTGTTACTTTACTCACCCCAAGCTATCCCAACTGGGACTGGAACACAGATCTTCCACATGGTAGGCAGAAACACTACCACACAGCTACCAGGGTTGGTATTATAGTATGCTGCTGGGGGTGGCCTTCCAGGAGCCCCAGCCTCATATCGAGCTGTCTGGCCTTTTATTGGAGGAGCTGGAAGCAGAGCTGGGAACCTCTCAGGTCACTGCTCAGATCCTTGCTGGAGCTGGGGAGCCTCTCCTGCCAGTCGCATGCCGCACTGCTGAAGGTCCCACTGCTGCCTGCAGGTCCCACTCCTTCAGGTTCTTCTGGGACAATTGCTCCCACCCCAAAGGCCCAGCTCTTGCCAGCTTTTTGAAGCTCCTTCCTTGTGGACCCTCGCTGGTATCCCCTGAGTCAGCTGCACTGCCCCTTTTATCCCCCTCTAGATGACCGAAGGGGCCAATCAGGGGACATGGAGGGTGAGTCTCTGGGGCCTGATTGGTGAGGAAAGGGAATCCCAAGTCCTCCAATCATCTTTTACCCCTTCAAAACCCCTGGGCCAAATCATTACCAGATTGATGAGGAAAGGGAATCCCAAGCCCTCCAATCATCTTTTACCCTTTCAAAACCCCTGGGCTAAGTCACTGCTAGCTAGCCCCTCACACTTACATGCAGGAATAGAGGTGGATGACTTTTACTTGGATTTTAGGAAGGCCTTCAGTACGGTATCTCATCCCATTCTCATAAATAAGTTAAGAGGCTGTGACTTAGATGATCACACAGTTCAATGGGTGGCAAATTGGGTTGGGGTTTGCACCCAGAGAGTAGTGGTAGATGGGTCAGTATTGACCTGGAAGGATGTGTGCAGTGGCATTCCACAGGGCTTGGTCCTTGGACCTGTACCCTTCAAAGTCTTCATCAGTGACTTGAATGTGGGTGTGAAGTGTACTCTGTCCAAGTTTCATAGATTTCATAGACATCAGGGCTGGAAGGGACCTTGGGAGATCATCGAGTCCAGCCCCCTGCCCAAAGGGCAGGAAGTCAGCTGGGGTCATAGGATCCCAGCAAGATAAGCATCCAATTTACTCTTGAAGGTGTTCAGTGTAGGTGCTTGAACCACCTCTGATGGCAGACTGTTCCAGACCTTGGGGGCTCAGACAGTAAAGAAATTCTTCCTTATGTCCATCCTGAAATGGTCTTGCAGGAGTTTATGACCGTTTGACCTCGTCATCCCTTGGGGTGCTCTGGTGAACAAACTTTCCCCCAGATCCTGGTGGTCACCCCTGATAAACTTATAGGTGGCCATCAGATCACCCCTGAGCCTACGCTTTTCCAGGCTAAAGAGTCCCATGTCTCTCAGCCTATCATCATAAGATCTGTTTTCCTGACCTCTGATCATGCGCGTGGCTCTCCTCTGGACTCTCTCAAGCTTCTCCACATCCTTTTTGAACTGTGGAGCCCAAAACTGGACGCAATACTCCAGCTGCGGCCTCACCAAGGCCGAGTACAAGGGGAGAATGACGTCCCTGGATTTGCTCGAGAAGCATCTATAGATGCAAGCCAGCGTTTTGGTCACTTTACTAGCCGCAGCATCGCATTGCAGTTGGTGGATGATATTAAATTGTGGGATGAAGTGAACACACTGGAGGGTAGGGAACAATTGAAGGTACACCTGGACAGGTTGGAGAAGTGGGCAGAACACAATAGGATGCAATTCAACAAGGACAAATGCAGAGTGTGGTACCTAGGTCATAAAATTATCCAGCACACCTACTGGCTGGGGAACGACCCTCTCAGCAGCACAGAAGCGGAAAGGGATCTTGGAGTCATAGCGGACTCCAAGATGAAGAGTCATCAGTGTGATGAAATCATCAGTAAAGCTAACTTTACTTTATCATGCATTAGCAGATGCATGACAAACAGATCCAAGGAGGTGATACCTCCTCTCTATGCGACATTGGTCAAACTGCAGTTGGAGTTCTGCATTCAGTTTTGGGCACCGTACTTTTAGAAGGATGAGGATAACTTGAGAAGGTCCACAGGAGAGCCACTTGTATGGTTAAGGGTTTGCAAGCCATACCCTATGAGGAGAGACTAAGGGAACTGGATCTTTTCAGCCTCCGCAAGAGAAGGTTGAGAGGTGATCTTATGGACACCTACAAATTCATTAGGGGGCTCAGCAAGGAACGGTCAATGCTCTGTTCACCATGGCACCTCTTGGAGTAACTAGGAACAATGGTCACAAACTGACAGAACACAGATTTAGGCTGGACATCAGGAAGAACTTCTTCATTGTAAGGGTGGCCAGAATTTGGAATGGGCTTCCAAGGGAGGTGGTGCTCTCCATTACCTTGAGGGTCTCTAAGAGAAGGCTGCATAGGCATCTGGCTGGGGTCATCTGACCCCAGCACTCTTTCTTGCCTAGGCAGGGGGTTGGACTCGGGCCTTGGATTCTTGGACCATGACCCACACTTCCTCACAGAGGACATGCTTGGGCAGGATGGGCTTCATTTCTCCCCAAAATGTAAGCATGTTTTTTCTTCCAGGATGGCTGATCTCATATGGTGAGCTTTAAACTAGGTTTGTGGGGGATGGGGATATAGAGGAACATGAGGACACTTCACCATCAAGGCAGGGAAGCGTGCAGGTAGTACCCAGGTAAGTGACGGGGCAAGGGCAGGCTTAAGAACAAGGGGGTGGCATGTGCACCTACAGGAGGCCTCAAATGCCTGTACACAAATGCTCAAAGCATGGGGAATAAGCAGAAGGAATTTGCCCTCCTGCTAGCTACCAAAAACCCAGACCTAGTGGGGCTCATGGAAACCTGGTAGGATTCTACCCATGACTGGGCAGTGGACATCGAGGGCTACGGACTGTACAGGTGAGAGAGAGCAGAGAAAAAAGAGTGGGGGGTGTAGCGTTCTACATCAAAGAGCAATATATGTCCTTGATGATCAGGATAGGGTCAGAGGGGCAAACTGAGCCGCTCTGGGTAAGAATGCAAGGGGGTTGTGGGGAAAGGGACTTAATAGTGGGCATCTACTACAGACCACCTCACCAGGGGGAAAAGCTGGACCTGGAATTCTCAGGTCAGACCATGGAGGCTGTAAAGTCAAGGGATGTGGTTGTCATGGGTGACCTAAACTACCCAGACATCTGCTGGGAGGAGCAGTCAGTCAGGTCCAACTGCTCACGTAGGTTCCTAGCCAGGATCCAGGACCTCCACCTAACCCAAGAGGTGCATAGTCCCACCAGGGGAAATGCCTTGCTGGACTTGGTCCTTGCCACAGGCAATGGTCTGGAGAGGGGTTTGCAAGTACTCGGCCACCTAGGTGACTGTGATCATCGCCTGCTGGAATTTACTATCCAGTGCAGGGTGGTGAAAGCAAGCAGTAAAGCAAAATTCCTTGACTTCAGGAGGGCCTACTTCAATGAACTAAGAAGATTAGTCGGAGAAGCATTAGGGTCTCGGAGCCTCAATGAAATGGGAGTTCAAGACAGGTGGTTGTTCCTCAAGGAAATGATCCTCTTAGCTCAAAGGGAGTCAGTCCCAATGTGCACCAAAAGGGGCAGGAGTGCTAAAAAAAACCTCATGGCTTGGCAAAGGCATCCAGGATTGCCAGAGGGCAAAAAAGGAAGTGTACAAACAGTGGAAGCAAGGGGTTATCGCCAAGGAGGATTACACCCCTGTTGCTCATGACTTCAGGGAGGCTGTTAGAAAGGCCAAAGCAGAGATGGAGATAGGACTAGCAACCAGAATTAGGGATAACAAAAAGTCCCTTTTCAAATACAGAGGGAGTAAGAAGAAGGCACTGGGTAACATGGGGTCCCTACAGGACAGGCTTGGCCATCTGACCTCTTTAATGAATTCTTTGCCTCCATATTTCTAGACAAAGACCGGGACATTTTCCCCCACTAGGATTATGGAAGGACCCAGGGGAGGCAATGCCATGCTTAGGATCAGGGATGACCTAGTTAGGGAACTTTTGGAGGGGCTGAACGTGTTTAAATCAGTAGGTCCAGATTCTCTTCACCTGAGGGTGCTGAGGGAATTGGTGGGGGTCATAGCGGGGCCCCTGGCATGGCTGTATGAGTGCTTGTGGGGCTCTGGCCAGGTACCAGAAGATTGGAAAAGGGCCAGTGTGGTCCTCATTTACAAGAAGGGGAGAAAGGAGGACCCTGGCAACTATAGGCCAGTCAGTCTTACCTCGGTCCTTGGGAAGACCTTTGAGAAAATGATCAAGGAACACATCCGCAAGGACCCAGCAGGGGAGGTAATGCTCAGGGCAACCAACATGGGTTCATTGAGGGCAGATCCTGCTTGACTAACTTGGTTTCATTTTATGATCAGGTCACAAAGTCCCTGAATGAGGGCGTTGAGGTGGATGTCTTCTTCCTGGACTTTAATAAAGCCTTTGACACTGTTTCCTACCACATTCTCTTAAAAAAACTAGGTGACTGTGGCATTGATGCCTACACAGTCATCAAATTGGCTGTGGCAAATTGGCTAGATGGTCGCACTCAAAGAGTGATGGTGGTCAGGTCGTTTTTGACCTGGAGGGATATGGGCAGTGGAGTCCCCCAGGGCTTGGTCAACATTTTTATCAGCAATTTAGATGTGGGTGTGGAAAGCACGCTGTCCAAATTCACTGATGACACCAAGATATGGGGCAAGGTGGGCACGTTGGAGGGGAAGGACAGAATCCAGCTAGATCTAGACAAATTACAGAGGTGGGTGGATGAGAATAGGATGGAATTCAATGCAGACAAGTGCAGGGTACTTTATCTAGGGAGAAGGAACCAGAAACACACCTCTGGCTGGGGAATACCCCTTTTGTCAAAACAATGGCAGAAAGGCATCTTGGTTTCATTGTTGACTCCAGGATGAACATGAGCTGTGAACGCGAGGAAGCGAGGAAGCTCTTTTCTTCCCCAGCTCCCAAATGAGGTGGTACTCTCTTCTACCTTGAGGGTCTTCAAGCGGAGGCTGGAGAGATATTTGGGTGGGGTGTTATGACCCTGGCACTCATTCCTGCCCGGGGCAGGGGGTCGGACCTGATGGTCTGTTTAGGTCCCTTCTGACCCTAAGAGCTATGAGACTGTGAAACTATCTGTTGAGGTCCCTTCCAACTCTAGCATCTATGAATCTATGAACATGATAGCAATCCCACATGGAGCATCCCTTGCTATCGAGGGTGTTGTAGGAGGTTAAGGTACACAGTAAATTTTGCTAAGACAGAATGAATTGTTTCCCAGAAATATATTGTACAATATATTGTAGAACATGTTGCAGTATATAGCATAGGTGACAACATCAGTTATCATAGTATTATAACAAGAGACAGTCAGGCATTGATGATAAGAATTGGTGATAACTACCTCTGTCTTGGAGCTATATTTTTGAACACCCACTGTGAATGGTCTATTGTAGGAATATGTTAGGCAGCTCCAGGATGAGCGCTATACTCAACAGCTCAATTCTTCTAGCATTATGTTTACCCTCAAAGGTACAACTTGTTTATACTGAAGTTATAGATTTACAGAGTCTGATCCCAGACTGTGATGCAGAGTGATTTCCAGAGGAACTGAAAACTCTGGTATCTTTTGCTCCCAGTGTAAGGCATGCTTATTTGACCTTACTTTCATTAATATAAATGGACAGTGCTGGACATGTAAAAAAACCCTGCCACAGTGCTACATAGCACATACATAACTTTCCCAAGGGACAGAATGAAAGAAAGAGAATCACATCTTTATGGCAGCTGTTAGTCACATTGCTTAGTGCAGTACTGGAAAGCAACTGGGTACTCTACAATAAGAAGGACAATCTACTAACTGTATGTAATGGAACAGTTCTCAAAGGTGAGTCATATACTGTATACATAATGGAATATACCTTTTGATACTACATTATGCATAGTAAACAGTAGCAGTTTATGTCAGTACAGGCACACTGTAACTCCTCCAGCAATCTGTAAAATTTTTTAGTTTTTGTCTTTATATTCCTCTGTTTAAGTTTCCACTTTCCTTCCTTTGTTTTCCCATTCTTTCTTCTCATGTACCTTCCTTCCCCTGTTTGAGAACACTGCTACAGCTATGCATTGCAGCAAGCTTTGGTGCAGCAGCAGAAATAAGTCTACTGTGGCTTTTTGCTAAAGGTTCTTTCCCCCCAATCATCGTTACATTTGGGTTTTCTAGAACCCCCAGGGAATGAGGGGTGAGCTGACTGCAGGCTGAATGGCCCCTGAGCTGTGGGGGGTCCTATTTCTTCCCTTGGCAGTGGCGGCACTCCCTGGGGCCACTCAGGTGGGCTGGTAGCTGGGAAGGTGCTGCCCCAGGTCAGGCTCAGGGAACAGTTGGATTGGCCTGGATGCTGCCTCTGAGCTGGGGCAGCCCCTGGCCCACTAGCAGTCTGCCCAAGTGGCCCTGTGGGGTGCTGCCACAGCAGAGGGAAGGACCCAGGACCACCACAGCTCAGGGCCTGCCATCAGCTTGCCCCGCAGCTGCAGAAAGGCTCCATGAAAAAAAAAGGATCAGGCCCCTCACCATTTATTTTTTCAGGTGGAGTCTGTTTGTATGAGCTGCTGGCAGGCTGAGCCGCCCCAGAGGTGCAGGGGGCTGTGGTCCTTCCTACCATGGTGGTAGTGCCCCCTAGGACCACTTGAGCTGGCTACTAGTGGCCTAGATGCTGTCCCAGCTGAGAGGTAGCACCTGGCCAGATCCAACTGTTCCCTGAGCCCACCCAGGGAGCAGTGCCCCATGCACTGCCCCCACCACCTTCCCACCACATGGGACTGCCTGGGAACAGGCTGGCTTGGCCCTGGGGCAGTGTAGAAAGGTGGCAGAAGGGTGGCTGTGTCTGCTGGTGGTTGAAGAAGGCAATGGGGATGGTGAATGGCATACTGGAATCTTGGGTGGACTGAGGAAAGCATTGTGTCGGGTGCCTCTGAGCTGGGGCAGCCCGCAGTCCACTAGCAGCTTGCCCAGGTGGACCCTGGGGGTGCCACTGCCATGGTGGGAAGGACTAGGGCCCTTGATGGGCTGCTGAGGCTGCTGATAGCTTGCCTCCCAGCTGTGGGAGATGCGGGCAGGCTCCACAAAAAAAAAAAAGGATTGGGCTGCTTGCCACTTCTGCCTTCAGCCTTCCTCTCCTGCAGCCCAGTTGGGGAGGGGGGGCAGGGGAGGGAGGCAGATTAAAGGCTGCAATGTTAGAAGTAGCTACATTTCAAGCTACACTACATGGGTGAGGTAAAAAAAACTCTCTCTCGGTTCATTTTCTTTGGAGGCTCATTGAATAACAAATCCTTAGGCACACATTGTTGGTGAGACAAAAGGTATATATTTGCAAATAGGGTCAGAGGGAGAAGACAAAAGATCAAACCCCTCTGCCCCTGAGTACAATCATTAGCAGGCTTTTATCCCCTCTCTTCTGGCACGTGTACAGAAACAGGAACTCTTACAACTCATTTCCGGTTCATACAAACATGCATGAGAATACGTCAGATCATGCATCCCATGTGTATTATAATTAACTACTTAAGTATGCGGGGCGGATAGGCTTAATATGTATTAGGTTATTACGATTGCCCAGAAAGCACTGGAGGTTATGGAGGGTTTAACTTCAAGGCTAAAATGGTAATTATTCTTATCTTAGCCTTAGAGCCGTAGGAGCCATGAAAGAAAGTGTGATTTAGTGTTACAAAGAGATAGTAAATTTGCAGAACAAAGAGAGCTCTTGGAGTTTTTCCTTCAGTTTCCAACCCCCCCTTCCCTCTCTCATTAAGGAGACAAGGAGGGCTGGCAGCCTTGCTTATTCAAAGGACAACACTATTGATAGGAGCTAACAGCTATTGATAATGCATTTTTAATAATATTTCTAACATGGGGATGTGGTTTAGTTTTCATCATAACAAACTCATTTAAATTGCAAACCCGTAAAGTGTGATGCAATTAAACCACAAAAATGGGCCATTTTTGTCACGTATACAAGTGCCGCAAGAGTAGATGTCCTCACATGTTTTCAGTTTGGACCTCAATAAATAGACTGTTTGATTCATATATTCATATATTCATATATTATTAAGGGCTGGAAGGTACCTGGTAGATCATCGGGTTCAGTCCCCCTGCACTAGGCAGGAAAAGACATCTGGGGTCAAGTGACCCAGCGAGGTGACTGTCCAGTTTCCTTTTGAAGATTTCCAGTGTAGGTGACTGCACCACCACTGGAGGGAGTTTATTCCACAGTCTGGACACCCTGACTCTGAAGGAGCTTTTCCTAGAATTAAGCCTTAAATGGCCTTCCAGGAGTTTGTATCCATTGCTCCTGGTCTTCCCAAGGGGTGTCCTGGTGAACAGCTGTTCACCAAGTTCTTGATGTACTCCCTGGATGTAGTGGTAAGATGCTACCAAGTCCCTTCTCAACCTTCTTTTATGTAGGCTGAAGAGACCCAAGTCCTCATATGGCCTCTCCTCATATGGCTTGTCTTGCAAGTCCCTGATCATATGGATGGCTCTTCTCTGGACCTTCTCAAGTTTTTCCAGGTCGTTGTTGAAGTGTGGTGCCCAGAACTGGATTCAATACTCCAGCTGCAGTCTCACCAGTGCGGAGTAGAGTGGGAGTATCCCTTCTTTAGTTTTGCATGACATGCAATGGTTAATGCGTGCCAGTGTGTTTTTTGCCCTGCTGGCCACAGCATTGCACTGCTGGCTCATGTTCATACCATGGTTGATCACTACCCCAGGTCCCTTTTGGCCATGGTGCAAGTCAAATTGTTGCCACCGAGTCTGTCGGTATGTTGGGGATTGTTTGCCCCCAGATGGAGCACCTTACACTTCTGAGTGTTGAACTTCATCTGGTTCCAGTCTGCCCAACTCTCCAGCCTGTCCAGGTCTGCCTGCATCTGCAGCCTATCTTGTGGCATGACCATGCTCCCCCATAACTTGGTGTCATTCACAAACTTGGCCAATGAGTTTTTCACCCCCACATCCAAGTCATTGATAAAGATGTTGAAAAGCACCACTCCAAGTATGGACCCCTGAGGGACACCACTGGCCACTTCTCACCAGGATGACATAGATTTTTTCATGAATACTCTCTGGGTCCTGCTATGCAGCCAGTTTTCCACCTATTGAACTGTTGAGCAGTTAAGCCCACAATCTTTCAATTTTTCCACAAGGATATCATTGGATACTAGATTAAAAGCCTTTTGAAAGTTTAGGTATATAAGGTTGATCTTCTCTCCCATGTCCAGGTGGCAAGAGACCTGTTCATAGAAGGAGATGAGATTGGTAAGATAATACCTACCTGTGATGAAGCCATGCTGGCTGTTGTTCAGAATTTTACCCTCAACGAGTGTATCGCACATAGATTCTTTAATGAGTTCTTCCAGGATTTTCCCTGGGACGGAGGTTAGGCCGATTGGCCTATAGTTGCCTGGGTCCTCCCTCTTCCCTATTTTGAAGATGGGCACAATGTTGGCCGTCTTCCAATCTTCAGGGATCTCCGCAATGTGCCACAATTTCTGAAAGAGTTTAGCTAGGGATTCCGCAATGACCACAGCCAGCTCCATCGGCACTCTTGGGTGAAGTCCATCTGGTCCGGCTGACTTATAAATGTCTAGATTTTCTAGTTGGTTTTGCACCAGCTCAGCATCCACAGTGGGAAGCTATCATTCTCATCATGCCCCCTGTGATCCTTATCTTACTTATCTTACCCCCTGGTCCAGTGAAATACCTAAGCAAAGTGGGTATTCAGGAGTTCAGTTTTTTCTTGAGTGGCTATTACCAGCTGTCCCGAGGAGTTAAACAGGTTCCCCATGCTTTGATTTGTTTTCCTTCTGCTCCCTACATGCCTAAAGAAGGACTTCTTATTATCCTTGACTCCTTTGGCTAACTTAAACTCAGTACCACCTTAGCTTTCCTAAATATTTCCCTACAGGAGCAGACCACTGTTGTCTAGTCCTCCTTGAGGACTGTCCCTAGCTTCCACTGTGTGTACACATCTTTTTTTTCCTTTCAAGAGGACCGTGATGTCCCTATTGAGCCAGGAGAGCTTGCCAGCCCTTCTGCTACCTTTTCTCTTCATGGGAAAGGTTTTCTTTTGTGCTTTGAGGATCGTGTCCTTGAGGAACGACCACTCTTCATGCGCTCCATTCACTTTCTGTCCCTGATCCTGCATCATCTCCCACACTAATACCCTGAGTTGAAGTCAGCACTTTTGAAGTCCAGGACTTCAGTCCTGCTAGTTGATTTGTGAAACTTGTGGTGGACAGTGAATCTGATGAGCTCATGGTCGCTGTCACCCAGGCTACCCTCAATGTTCAAGCCACACTCCAGATCATCTCCTTTGGCCAAGACCAAGTCTAGGAGAGTGGTACCTCTAGTTTGCCCTTCCACTTCCTGAGTCAGAAAGAGCTCCTCGATTACAGTTAAGAAGCTACATGACTGATCCGACTTAGCTGAGTGTTCCTCCTAATCTATGTTGGTGTAGTTGAAGTTGCCCATGACAACCAAAGTCCCTTGCATGCGCAGCCTCTGTCAGTTCTTGAGAGAGCTCCAGATCAAGCTCATCCCCTTGGTTCAGTGGCCTGTAGTAAATGCCCACAGTTAGGTCTATCTCACCTTGCCCTCCCTCCTCCCCCTCCGAAGCTTGACCCACCTTTCTTACAATCTGCAGTTCTATAATTTCTATGGCAACAATGATGATTCTGTACTTGGAGAAATGATACTGTGAAAGTAGTCAATGTAACAGCTGAAAATATAGCTGATAGAATAAACCAGTTCTCCATAGATTGCCAACAAGTGCTCTGAAGACTGCTAATGGACCAATCATTCAGAATCTCTAGATCAGCAATTCTTAACACTTTAAACCCAATGAGGCAGATATTTAACAGGGTTAAATTGCCATAACTGCAATGAATGGGTGACTGCTTGCATCAGCTGTCATAAGAAATCCAATAGCTATTCTTCCCATCATCACCACTCATTTTAATACCAAGAAAAGAGGAAGCCAACCACAGACTAGGCACAGAATTAGCAGTTGAACTTCACCCTGGTGGACTTTGGAAGTTATCAAGATATAAATATTTACTATTGGTTATATTAGGAGTTGTAGTCTGTTTTTTTCTGAGGAAAAATGGTTACTACTGATAAAGAAAACAAGCTTCTCTGCTGTTGTAATTTTAGCAAACATAGTCTGAAAAAATTTGAACTGTAGGTGAAAAGATGAAGGTGGAGGGAACTAATGTTATGTAAATGTATCCTTCCCTTTCTCCCCAAGGAATACAGAATGAAGATCTTTATATGCAATCTAATTCTAGTTCTGAGCCTCCTGAGTACCAAAATAGAAAAATCCTCTGCAGTCTTGTGTGCATTACTCTCACCAAACTTGAGTTAAGCTGATTCATATTCAGCAGAAGTTTACTGGAGACCAATCTCTGAAGTGCAAAATATTATTCTTGAACAGGGCTGTAATTTTTAAATTATATCATGTTCAGGCGTTTTCTTGGTTCAGATCCAAGACTGACCTTTCTGCTCTGAGTACGTAATTTTTCTCTGTAGTTCAGCTGAATATGGTATTCTTCCTCATTTCCTGACCAAAGTTGTTGTGCAATACTTTTTTTCAATTAAGCAGGGGAACCATGGAAAAAACAAGGGAGTAAACATGGTGCAGAGATAATGGACCTTATGACTTTGGCTTTAAAATTGCTTCTGAATCTCTATTTGGTGAAAGGTGTCAATTTGACATCAGAGATAATTCTTCTGTTCATTACTAGAATAAATACATAAGAGGCAGAGGCTCCATAAGCATTCCTTGGCATTGTTCCAACAGCATAGTTCAGGCTTGTCTGCAGGCTGGATTAGGTGAAAGGATATTGCACTCCTTGTCCATCCAAATGCTTTCCTTTCTACTAATACAGTCAATGAAGCTGCTGCAGCCCATTCAGATAGTGGTTTAGTAATATGGTCATCTTTCCACTGTGGATTATACACAGATTATTGAGCTCAATTCGCCATCAACTGTTTTTTTAAGGTTGGTTTCTATTCCTCTGGGCAGAACTTGAACCAGTGCCCTAAAGATGAAAGTCTTTAGAACCCACTACTGATTTCTGAGGCATCCATTCTTTCTGAATTAAGTGCTTTAAAATACTAAGCCTGATGCTGAAGCCAATGGGATTTTTGGCAATGGCAAAAAAAGGAATGGGATTTGCCTCTAAACAGGCCTTAGCCAAAGGATATGGTATAAAGGATAAAAATTGCTGGCATGACTCAGCCACAATTATTTCAATCATGGTTGAAGGTAAGAAAAAGAACCATATTCAACTTATGGAAGTACCTTTTCTGCCAGTATGTAAAGAACATTGTTTGGATGCACTTTAGTCTCATGTACCTTAAATCAATATACTGTAAATTTAAGTTGTGACAGTTTAATTGTTGACCAATATCCGGTATGACATTTTTCTAAGAGAAATTATGCAAATGAATGTGATTTTATCTGTCTCTTGCCTGAATCTTACTGTCGTAATTTGGCTTAGGATACCCGAGTCTGCGCTTGCCACTATTCCTTTTTTTTCTTTCTTTATGAGCTGTCAATATGCCCCGACTTTCTCACCCACCTGCCATGTCTTTGATGTTATTATTATTAATATTAATTTTAGATATTATTAGTCAGGAGGGTTATTTTCCTTTAGTTTCTTTTACAGCAACCTTTTAATGGGGCTCAGGTGCAGGTTGCATATACCATTCAATTTGTTTATTCGTATATAAGACCAAACTTCTAGTTAGATATCCAGCCACAGTTTAGTTAAGAGCATTTACTTCTCTTCATTTTTTACTTTTACAAATTTGCTCAAGGTCCACACACAGTCAAACAGGTGTTCGTTGCATACCTTTCAAACCTCTTAAAGTATTAACTTTATAACTCTTCACACAGACACAAAACGACTTTGTTCTTTAACAGTTAAAACACAAATGAACTGAATTTAGTATTAATGAACGGACTCCCTCCTTGAATCTTCTTTCTTTCCTTTTATTCCATTCAATATCTTCCCATTTTAAGAGAGATCTTATATCTTCAGATCTCCCTGTATGCAATCCGTTTATCTTTACTCGAACTGAAGTCACCAGTCTGTCTTCTCTTTTACCTGTAAGCTTGAATCTTTTTGATGACCCAACAAAACCAGTCTTTTAATGTAAACAGAGCATTTTATGACTATGAATCATTTTTTTTCTTACTGTTACCAATGGGAGTCCCTCATCGCACAGAGCCTTTCTGGGAATCTGCCCCCTCGCTCTGTTTCCTCCAGAATCAAATGAGTGCTATTAGCTTTGTCACAGTTCCTCTGCAGGATCTCTCCTTTTTCCCTTCTTCTCTCTTGTGTACCCCACTGCTCTCTTCTCTCTTGTAGCTTCTATCTGAATGAGGCAACAGCTCCAGAAGCGGCACTTTCCATTCTCCCCCACCATCCTCACCCTTGCCCTCGCCCTTGCCCTCACCCTTGCTTCCTCACACTTACTATTAGCAAAAAAGACATCTCATCTGCAGTTTTGGTTTCTAGTTCCTTTGCCTAAGCCTTGTGGCCTGAATGGAACACAAATATACCCTTAGTACTGTGTAAAATGCAAACATGTTTTAGTAATGCCATAATTGCATACTGATTCATGCTTCAGGCAGAACAGTGTCTTTCAATACTTTAATTAACCTAGTTGTTCCAGCATGTAGCTAGATACATTTGAATTCAATAAAAGCAATAAAATACGACTGATTAGTATGAGATGAACTTTCATATTGATTTAAATTGATTAAAACAATTGATGCATATCTGTCAGTTAGAAAATTTGAAGAGAATCTATTTTGAAAAAAATGGAAGTAACTTTTGTATTGATTTGGAAAAAAAA